>JAHDVF020000677.1:0-270000 GCA_022606425.2 Lepidostoma basale
GAAATTATTAAAAAAGGTCGGTACATCCTGTTCCAATACTCAAAGGATCCTAAAGAAGTTGGGCAAGATTAAAAAATAAGGTGTTTGGATTCCGCACGCATTGACCGACCGCAACGTGGCTCAACGGCTCAGCATCAGCAGATTACTGCTAGAAAAAGAACAATTAAGCCCATTTCTTTGTGACTTAGTGACTGGTGATGAGAAATAGGTTTAATTCAAACATAACGAAAAAAAAAAGGCTAAAATGCGGACAAAAGGCCGTTTCAACCCCTAAACAGTCATTGCATTCTAAAAAAGGGTTATTATGTGTTTTTTGGGTTTCGAAAGGAATAATTTACTTCGAACTATTGCCACAAGGTCAGATAGTGTCGGCAGAGTTATATTGTCAACTGTTGGATAGCTTTAATGAAGCACTACGACAAAAAAGGCCAGCTTTGGTGAATAGAAGCGCCATTACTCTTCAGCACGATAACGCGCGAGCTCATGTTGCGAAATTGATGCGTAAAAAATCTTAGGTCGGTCACCCTGTTGCATCCTTCATACTCTCCGGATCTCGCACCATCTGATTCTTATTTATTTTGTTCAATGGAACATTTTTTAAGATATCAAAATTTTAATTCCTTGGAATAGGTGAATACAGCCCTATCACAGTATTTTCAGTCAAAATCCGCTGAATTTTACAAGAAGGGCATGGATGATTTAAAAAAAAGGTGGCAGAAGGTTATAGATTATATGGGAAATAATTTTATATAAGAAAAGTTAAATAAAGTATAAAAAAAATTGTTTTGAATTTCATTAAAAAAAACGACATTATTTATGGGTACCCCTAATATCAATATTTAAATTTATTAAAATTTTCATAATTATTTTAAATGAATTTAGTATAGTTTATTGTTTTTTACCCCTGATATGTAATTATATTATATAAATGGGTTAGTTTATAACAGTGTCAGCAGTCTATCGATGCTAGCTAATCTGGCGTAACCGGTCGCTGTCATAAAGACAATTAGTGGAAGTTGTTAGTTAAAACATCGTTTTATTTAGTTATTCTTTCATGTGAAATTAAATTAATTAAACAAATATGCAGATTACAGCGTCAGTGAGATGAAAGTACTACGATGTATAGCCGGCAAAACTCTCCGTGATCGAATAAGAAATACAGGGTGTCCAGCGGCAGATTTCATTTTTTGAAAATTTATAAAAAAAAAATAAAAAACATGTAGATAAAATCAATTTATTTCTATAAATAGAAGACATAAGCGGATTTCATTTTTTTAAAGATCACATTTTCTAAATGTCGACCATTGTTTCGTACACACTCCTCTAACCGATTCTGCATATTTTCAAAAACACGCCTACACAGTGCACTGAAAATTATGTTTATTTCAGATCGAATATTGTCCTTTAACTTTGCGATACTGGCAGGCTGATTTTTGTAGACGACATTTTTGAGATAACCTCACAAAAAGTCACATGGACTGAGATCGGGAGGTCTTGTTAGCCAGGAGAAATCTCTTGTGGCCAAATCTGGAAATCACTTTTTCTGGGAATAATGCCATAACTGCATTCATTAATGGTCGGGCTGTGTGGGCAGTTGCATCATCTTTTTGAAACCATGCGTTTTGATTGAAAAAAGAACCACCTTCAACGTGTTGTCTAAAAACTTCCCAGTATCTTTAAGGAAATACAATAATAAGTATCAATAATTTCCCAGTATCTTTAAGAATTGACGGTTACGGCTGCGCCTCGCTCGTTTTAAAAAAAGAAGGCCCTATGTGAAACGGCACACCAAGCAATGTTTTTTTGACTGTGAAGTGGCATCTCATGCATTTATTTCATTGCCTGGACCCCAGTAGCGACAGTTTTGTTTATTGACATAACCATTGAGATGAAAATGGGCTTCATCGCTAAAGAAGATGTTCCCCATTCGATAATCAGTCGAAAATCTCTCCAACATCTGTTAGGCATACAATTTTTTTGATACATAATCATTATCTTGTAACTTATGCACTATTTGAATTTTTTAGGGATGGAACTTAAATTTCTTCTTTAGAATCGTTTGCAAAGTCGACCTGGGGATGGCCAAAACCGTAGAGTTCTCAATTAGTTTAGTAGATGGCGCATCAAGAATGCGGCGTATGTTGTAGCGAGCACAAAACTTACGCCTCGCGGTAATGGGCGAAAAGCCATTGGTTAGGTACGCCTCAATAACGTAATCACACTGCTTCATTGTCCAACGTTCCATAGTGACTGACGAATCCGCAACGCTCACGATACCAAAACCTCACCCGCGTCTCCCTAGCACTTCCCAATCGAATATTATTTACTTTTATACTCGCCATACTTTATGTTGTAGATGCTTTATTTCTCGTTTTCTTTTTTATGTACTTTGTAGGTATATACAACACTTATATTAAAAAAAATACATAGACATGTTTCGGATGATCAGTCCTTCTTCAGTGATACATATTATAAAGATACATATTTAAAATATTATTAAATTGTTTACATGATCTGACAGATGTTATAAAATCTTTGTAACATCTATCGGATCATGTAAACAATTCATAATATTTTAAATGTGTATCTTTATAATATGTATGACTGAAGAAGGACTGGTTGTCTGAAACATGTTTATGTAAGTTATTTTTTTTAAATATAAGTGCTTTATATACAAAGTATATAAAAATGAAAAAATAAAATTATTTAAATTCAAAATCGAAAATCTGCCGCTGAACACCCTGTACATAAATCCGAAGAATTTGTGAGGTTGAAAACATTTTCAGATGGGGACGACAAAGAAGAAGATAATGGAAGAGCATATCTCCCGTATCAAATAAGAAAATAGGATCCCAAAGATAGCTCGAGACAGTCTACGGGGGGTTCCCGACCACGTGCCCTACCACCGAAAAGATGGCGAGATAGTTAGCAGTCCGCTTCCCAAAAGGACGGAGATAGCAATAACAAGCCATTAGACCTATAATAGACATTCGCTATTTTTAACTATATTTTTATTCTTACTTCTTCTTATTACTAATATTCATTCTGTACATCTTGTTCAGGCAGGATATCATTTTTTTTCCTATGATGAAGACGTTCAACTTTCTATCCACCTTTTTGGTGGTCGACGATCCTCTGGAGTCTAATGCATCACGATATAGGGAATCCTAGATGGATCCATTCTCTCGATGTGATATCTACAAAATCATATTCTCTCTTCTTACATTTCTCTCTCGCATTATCAACATTAACATATAATAAAATTTGTATTGATTGCAAGTATCAAAAATGCAAACTCTACGCTCCATCGCAGACAAAACCCTTAGAGATCGGATCATAAACGAAACAATAAGGTCTGCCTGTGGCGTTGAAGACATAGTGAAATGGGGAAGAAGCAGAAGGCGCTTTTGGAGAGACCACGTAGACCGCATGGAGAATACCAGAATTGCAAAAATTGTTAGGGATGAAAACCCAAGCGGCAAGATATTAACCAGGAAAGCCGCTGAAGAGATGGAGGATGGCTGGACATCATCATCCCAAGATAGCCCACCATCACAAACAGGTCATACGACCTAATCTAAGAGGAAGATGAAGAAGAAGAAGATATAATATATATACATGAAAGCATGTGTAATAATATAACTTTGTTATTATTCCGTTAATTATAATCTACAGATTTTTTTGTTGGTATAATTTTTTTATAATTTAACACGTGTTATATTATTTTAACCATTAAAAAATAAAAGGTAGGTAGGCGGGGATTTTTTTTTCGGGGAGGCGTAGTAGCATAAAGGTGGGAAATCGCTGATCTAAGTTGTTATATTATAATAACGTACTACTTCGTTACATTAATTTTGGTTCTGGCGATTTTGAACTAACGGAATTTGTCTGTGGCAGGATGACAAGCCGTTTCCGCCAGCACCCGACGTGACTGCATGGGCGGGCCCCGCAGGGGCAGGCGGCGTCCCGGGCAAAGGCGCACCGCCCTGGCCGCAGCCCACCAGCCAGAGCTCCAGCGCCACCGGCAGCTCGTCGAGTAAGTAATTACCTCTTTTTTGTTTGTGACTTGTTGTCCTTTAAATTATTAAATTTTCAACCATCAAACTATCTCGTGATTTCTTTGTTGAACTACAGGATCAACTTGAAATTACAGATGTGGTTGCATAACAAAAGGTCTCTCAAATTCATTTTTTTTATTTCACTGAACAAAACACAGATGCCGTTGCAAACTTGCCCGGGCATTGCAACATTTGAAAATTTTAATGATATTATGATAAATTTGAAATACTTTTTATTTCCCATTCAACAATGTTTACCGAAATTACTTTGTCGGAGTATTTGATTGACATTATTTTGGCGGAAAGACTATGATACTCAAACATTATTAAACTAAAAAAATATTTGACTCACTATTCTTGATTTATTTATTTCATTTTTAAATTGTTGTTGTTGTTTACATCATGAGACATTGAGTGAGATATGGGACGTCGTGGGACTTACCATTTGTTTATGCTTTTAGATTGAAAACAAAATTATATTGTCTTTTCAATTTAAATAGTATTGACTTATATTACCTAAGGAGTCCGAATATTACATTATTCTACAAAAGTGTATCACGTTATTACAAACTATTAATCGTCTGAAAACGTTTTCTTTGTTTTCTATCGATTGTATGACATATATAATAATTGTTTTTTTTTAAAAGACTAACATCAAGGATTTATATAAATAACATTAGAATTTTTATTTACAATCTTCAATGTGAGCAGAAAATAGCTGGTCGTGTCCAGGCTTGAACTCATGTCCCCTGGATCAGAAGCCAAGTGTTCTATCCCCTAGACCACCAGCCGGTTATCACCCATCGTCTTTATACATAGGTAGCAAAAAATAAAACTTTGAATTATATTAAATTTAAGTTGCTTCTTTTAAGAGCTTAAATATCTTGACTTACCACAACAACAATGTCGTTGCAGCCCACTATGGGCCCCGGTCTCCTTCAGAATTCTTCGCCAATCTCTCCGGTCCATCGTCCGCACTCTCCAGTTTGTAACACCAATTACTCTGAGGTCCCTCTCTACCTCATCCATCCACCTCAGTTTTGGTCTTCCCACACTTTGTTTTCCATCTGGTCGTGTATTGAGAGTCTTCCACGTGATTCGATCTTCTTCCATTCGCTGGAGGTGTCTTAACCAAGACGGTGTATTTTTATAAACTTCATTATGTTTGGGTCTCTTGATTATACCTCACTCTCCACACTCCACCTTCACAGAGAGGCCCAAAGATTTTTCTCAATCCTCCCTTTCAATGACCAGCAGCGCATTTTCGTCGCCTTTACTCAGTACGCAGCACTCAACACCATATCGTTATAATTATAATTTGGTAGTCCATTGTTTTGGCCGAAACACTATGATACCTTATCATTTTAAACTGTAAAATTAAATAACTTCTGTTTTTTGTGTCACAATTGTATTTTATTTTACGCGACAGCTGTTTCATCAGCCTATGTTGACACTGTAACACCTGATGATGTCAATATAGGTTGATGAAACAGCTGTCGCGTAAAATGAAATACAATTGTGATACAAAAAACCGAGTTATTTATTTTAATAATTTTGTGTTTCTTATCAGCAAACGTGAAAAATATATGCTAAGTCAAGTCTGTATTTTGACTAAGCACATCCGTAAATTATAACTAAGTCAACAATTTATAGAATAATGCTGTTCTTGATTAAAAAATACATATATTTATTGATTAAACGTAAGACATTTCTCCTTATCTTAATGATAAGTGGGTGCGAATAATGCTCACTTAAAGAGATTTTTTATTGACTTACTTGCAAAATTAAACATGTATGGATTAGTGCCAACCCTCATGTATGGAAGTGAAGCTTGGAGCTGGCAAAAGAAGGATGAAAGCAGGATAAACCCCGGAGAAATGAGATCACTAAGAAAAAGGTGCGGGAAAACGTTGTATAATAGAATACCGAACGATGAAATAAGAAAGAAATGTAAGGCAGATGACTGCATCATGAATAAAAATAAAAAAAGGATCCCTGAGATGGTTCGGACATATGGAACCAATGGATGAGAGTAGAATGGTTAAAAAGTTGTACACAAGCAGCGTGAGTGAGAAAAGAAGCCAAGGACGACCGAGGAAAACATGGCATGACCAAATTAATCAATTACTAAAAGGCGGCCACATTCGAAGTCGGAACAATCGACGTGCGTGCATGGTGCGATGTATGAATGTAGAGGAAGCCCGAGAGCTATGCCAGGACAGGCCAGTGTGGCGATCCATCCTCTCTGCCTACCCCTCCGGGGAAATGGCGTGATGGTAAGTTAGTTAGTTAGTATTAAACCTTATATTCGTCATTAATACAAATTCTATATAATTTTTTGTGTTTTAAAATTCTGGAGAGTTTAATTCCCAAAGCGTTAATCTTCCTTTTATCCCTTATTTCTAAGAAATCACATTTTTAATTAGATTCTTCATCCTTATATTCAACATGAATCCTTCGCGTTGTGACGTTTGGCTACGAGTTTTAAAGAAAGGTTAACAACACGAGCACTAAAGCCTGTAATGAAAACAAATTGATACCAAGTAAAAACAATAATAAATCCTTTCTTAGAAATCCGAAGCAAAAAATTAGGCACTGTAATTGCTTAAAACATTTGCTTTTTAGTATACTCAGCCAGTTTTAAAGATATAATATTTGAAAATGTAAGAACTCAAATCTGCCACATGAAAATATAATTTGAATAAACATGATTTAGCAGAATTATTAACCAACAATATCTAACGATATGTGCAAAATTAATGATACACGTACAACCAAATTTTATTATGAGTTAATATAATATAAATAAATAAACATGAATTTTAAAATATGTGCTTATTTTTTAATATCATAAGAGAATTACCTGTTTCATCGTGCTTGAGCAAAATCAAATTTGGCAAGAATCAAATATGTGTCCGTTTATATACCAGAAAGATTTATCAAAATTTGTTCAAATTTGAGAAGTTTATGTTGGGATTAAAGTTTATTCCTGTGGAATCAATCTTACTATTCCAGTCACCATCAAATGCTATTATAATAATAATTACCGGAGTTTTTAAGCTTATTAATTATAGTATATGAACGGATAGGCGTTTAATTGTCACAAAATTAGATAATGCATGAGTGAGGCGAAATACGTTACTTTCATAAACTTTAATAAAAATTGAGATAATCAAGGTTTTCAGCAAAATTAATACTTTACGAATTCTTATTTTCACGGGGACAATTAACATTTCTGTTGAAAAAAATGAGCATCAATATTTGAAATTGCCTTTGTACTTCAATTCAAAATTTGACGAATAATCAATTGAGTAGCGCAATAATATAGTGTAGTGCAAACGTCGGCCTAAAGATGCCACTATATAACATATGCAACAATATTTATATCTATTTTTTTTTGTTTTGTGTTTAAACCATCAAACACATTTGTAGAAACCAGCCTTAATTTTTTAATTACTTCTTTATTAAATAATATAACTAAGAACGTTCGTTTTCTAGAAGTTTCATTACATAACATTTTATGAGAATATCATTTCTATGACTTTGACATAATAACAGAGTTTCGCACCATTATTCAAAAAACAATATATAATATAATACCTTTTTATTTGTAAGTCAAGTTGTCAACGTATTTGATGCTGAAAAAAAACAAATTAGATAAATAGTTTACTAATGTAAGAAACTAAATGAAATATTTAGCTTATCTTAATAACGAATTGCATTAAGTGTAAAAAATATGGTTTATGAAGCTAAAAATATAAACTGGGTGATTATTAAAATTATAATAGGTCTCGTAAGAACCAGGGAGAGGTTTATGTTGTTGACTTTTGTGGTACTTAAAGCATAACCTCGCGAGTCTATAACGCTTTATAGGTATTTGTAAATATTTATTTATTTCATATACATTAGATGTTTTAAAGCATGCTACTAAACAAATAAGTTTTTTTTTTAAATCTCCCAACAGGATTATCATTTCTTTCATCAACCCCATTCAGCTGTTACAAAGCAAATAACGATTTTTTGCTTCTACCGTTATGTGAATGTGGGTAATGTTTCTTCTTCAATAATCCTATAATTATAGACTCATCTCAAATAGCTAATACAAAATGAACTTGCGTAATATCAACAGTTCGGCAGGGCCCACACGGTATGAAATACAAAAACTAGACTAAACTCACGTTTTTATTATTTTTTTTTCTAAATAAGTAAACAATAAATATTAGCATGGTGTGTTTGCTTAGGTCGAATAATTTTCGAAGGGGTTAAAATTTTCAATTTTCAAAATATTTTCATTTCTTTCCAGAATGTGCTGGCTTAGTACGTATGCAGATGGGGCTTTTCCGGGAAATTATGGAATAAGGTCACGCGTTTTATTAAAATTAACTACTTTTCATGATCTATAGGGAGATAAGAATACCAAAAAAATAAAATTATTGGAAAAATCACGTCATAAACAATACTTGTTATAGATTTAAAAAAAATGTGAATTTTTTATTCGTGGAAATTTTGCGCATTTATTTAACACCTTTTAATTTTACTAAGATAAAAAAAACGATATTTTTTTAGTTCAGGTTTTCTGCGTCAATGTAATCACTTTATGGTACAACAGGAAATTTTAAATAAATGAGTTTTACACAAAACCACTTTCATTATGAGTACAGAATGTGCGCTAGTAACACGTATGTAATTATAACGTTAATTAAATACTTTGCCAATCTCATCGTCAGCAAAATCAATAAACGCCTTAAAATCTCACTATTTTAACGTTGTTCAAAATATCCAAAATTATAGCGTATATGGATATTATACTCTTGGTATGCTTGCTAAAATTAAATTTACTTAAAGACGAATAACCTACTCATTTTCCCGAAAAAATATTTGTTAAGTTCCTTTAACATTACGTAAATAAAAATGATGGGTAATAAATACTCTAAGTTCTTCTCTATATACCAGACAGGTTAAAGTTTCTGCATTATTTGACTAGCAGAGAAGTGAAATTAGCTCCAAGTGAGATGAATTACTGCAGCCACTTAGCCGAAACGTTCAAACGTTTGCGGGTTTCAATTTTCGCGTTACCAACTTACTAAATTGAAACTTTTACCTTATTCCCAGAATTGCTGTGCTTGTTTAAGAACTCGGATCGGTTTGGTAGCTAAGAGTTTTGCGGTCCGGGATGAATGGCAAGGATGAGAGCGATCGCTGGAGGGGGTGGTGACTCGAGCAAGGAGAAGAAAACTTGGCGAAAATATCGAGTTTTGAAGGGCGCATTATACAAAAGCAATGCATGCCTGTCTAAATCCGCGAATTTTCCTAAACTCAATAAATCTTTTAGTTTTTCAAGTAAACTTTGCGGTGCAGTACTTTGTCCCCGTATTAACTTGCGGCTGGAATATAAAGTGCTGAAATTTTTATTGAAAATATTATTCACTGTGTCAGACTTTTTCACTATAAATTTCAAGTTTGTTCTCGTAAAAATAATAAATCTTTTTTAACTTCAGGAAAAAAATATTTGATCTACTCGTAGATAACGCTGATGGTAGTGATCAATAGCTAAGTGCCATTTACCTGAATACCGGATTTTGTCATTATACACGCCATTAAAACCTCATCTAATAGGAGAGCTTTTAGATCTGATGACGTTCCAGCTGAAATATTAAAACTAATTATATATTTATAATTATATATAATATTTAACTATATATATTTATATGTGTGTGTACGAGTGCGTGGCTATAAAAATATATTTCACAACAATGACAGAAGGAAACTAAGTTATATTTTCTATACAAGAGTAGGTAATGTATTTTTTATACCCAAAGCTTAGGGATACAATACTGTTTGGAAGACGAGAAAAGAAAACATTCGTCAAAACTCCCGTCAGAAAAAAGTTGTTCCTGTCATCTTGTTTGTTTGTGGGTACTAAGGGAACATTATCGGATTTATATTAACGGCCTTACTTTATACGGGAAGGCGGTGTGAATACGCCTTCTAGATTATGTTCTCGTGAGGGACTACTTATAGTTAAATCAAGGGGGAAAATATGTTAAGACCGATATGTTTTTCGCCAAATTTAGTATACGAACAATTGTATTTTTTCGTTTCTTAGAAATATGAATGAATTGTTTTGTTTCTGAATGAAATGTTTTCTCAATAATATTTATTATATGCAATTTTAAATATTTGTTTATGTAACAAAAAAAACTTATTTTAAATAAGGTATTACGCAAATTTATTTTATGGTTTAATATTCACTCAAGTATAATTTAAATTTTTTTTTTTTAAATCTAGTTATTTTCTAAACTAATATCTTTTGTAATTCTTTATTTCTATTATCTTCTTGCCATTTTCTAGTTATTCGGTGTTGGCTCTCTTAATAGAAGTTCGTCATAATTCTTGGTTATTACCAAAAACTGCAAAACGACAGTGGAATGGCATATTTGCCATTCCACTGTCGGTTTGCAGTTTTTTTATGTCATTATTGACGGTCGACTCCCAAGTTGTCGGAGGCCGACTCGATTCTCTCCTTCCATAATCAGGCTGTAGGGGTTTTTAGACTTCATCCCTTGCACACATTCCCCTTTAATTATGAACGATCCTTATAAAGATATATTTATTAACGTGTTTTATAGTGTTCTGTATAAAAACATTTATAAATTAACTGTATTTCACGTGTGAACTATATTATATAATCTGAAGCTATGAAATAAGTATTAATAATCTATTTGTTATTTAACAACAATGATGAACTTAGAGTTTTAGAAATTTTGTTCTCGCGTATTTTGTGAAATATAGTAAATAAAAAAAGAAAAAAATACGAGAATCTACACTTTTTAAAATGTGGACTTAACATCTTTACCTCTCGGGTATGCTTGTTTCCGTCCTTGTACTACCATTATTCAGCATCCCAACATCACTCTGACAGAGTTTAGCCATTCCCATATCACTATTCCACATTTCTCTTTCGCATTATTTATTTATTTATTCTAAAACATTTTCGTCATCTATTATTTCTCGATCTGAGTATAAAAACCCTTTTCCATAAAACAAAAATCATCCTCGTATCAAATAGAAACTTTCCTGAAATTTCTGGGAAAAAAAGGGAACGCTTTTGTTCTTTCGTGTTTGATTTTACATGAATTCGTCATAATGCGTTTAATGTGATACTTATGAAATTTTATTCATGTTACTATTTAAAAAAGATCATTATAACTAATTGTGGAAATTTACAACACAGTATAATAATAAATTTAATGAAGAACAGTAAGACCATAATTGTTTGTGGCCGTTTCTCCATTTTTAAGACACTCTTTTCTAAACTTACTTACTTCCTACGGCCATACAACTGTTCAATAGTTTTAGCCTCCTTGATGATTTTCCGCCAAGCTCCTCGATCCTGCGCCTTTTGCTCCCAGCGCTCCAATTTGCCCAACCTAGCCAGATCAGCCATTAGGCGCTGTATAGGCCTTCCTAGAGGTCTTCTCCAGTCGGTCTAGACAAATACAGGGTCTTGATTGCTCTGGTCTACTCTTTTCTAAAGAATGACATAAATGTGTGTATTCACATTGGAGGCCGTTTTCTTGAAGTTTTATTATACTTTAAGGAAATGACATGTTCCAACTCACATTGGCTGTGTCAAATGACTGTGTAACAATTCACTCTTATAAAATAAAATAAAAACAATTTTACTATTCATAAAATAAAAATGAAAATTATATTATTTAATATGATTATTTATTTTACAGTATCAAGTATTGTATATTTTTTATGTTATATACATTTTATATCCATCTTTCTACTATATATATTTTTATGAATTATTATCTTAATTTTTAAACACATAAATTATTTGGAATTTATTATTGAAATTAAACATTTCTGTATAATTTAATCTCATATAAAAAAATTTAAGATTAGATTTTTTACATTAACAAGGTGCTCTATTTCGTACTTTTTGGATGTGATCTTAAATTGATTTACCCTGTTTTAGATTTATTAGAAAACCTGAATGTGGTTTCACCTTTCGAGTACGTAGGAACGAGAGTACAAAAACATTCCAAGAATCCATATTTCCTGACTCGGATTTAAAAAGATTTCTGATAAATCCGGATGAAGTACGCAGGTTCACGTGCCAATAAATAAGTACAAGAGTCAATAAAGATCATACACATATCCTTCGAAAGCTGTTTCCTTTGATATTTTATTTTCTCTACAAAACCAACGCACGAACATATATTTTTATTACCATATCGCATTAGTCGTATTTCTTTACTGCTGAGTCTCCTATTCAAATGCGATATTAATGTCGCGGCTTAACCGCACCAGGGGTTTTCGTACCAACCCTTAAGTCGTATGAAAGAAAAGCGTGGTGCACTCATAAAATCTCTTCTTCCAGTCGAATTCCTCATGATTGAGAGTCGTATCCATCCTGTAAACCATAGACCATGGCACGCCATGCGTTCCTGTCACCAGTCAGTCTCCAGGCTGCAGCTAATGAGAGACCAGTCAGATTCCTGATTTGATCGGACCAGCGGCTTGGTGGCCGTCCTTGAAGTCGCCTTCCCTCTATTTTGCCCATCATGATGAGCTTTTCAAGGTTGTCCTGATCTCTCCGGGCTATGTGTCCCAAATATTTCAGCACTCTCTGAGAGCAAATCCGCGAGAGTCTTGCCTTGACATCCAGCTGGTCAAGGTTTGACTGGTTTGTTCTTCTTCCGTCCAGGGTATACGCTGCATTCGTCGCCAACACCACATCTCGAAAGCATCAATTTTGGACCTCTCTGATATTCGCATAGTCCAAGACTCGCAACCATAAAGGAATATGGAGAAAACAAGGGTTTGAATCAGTCTCATATTGGTCTTGTTGGAGATATTTTTGTCTTGCCATATCTTGGTGAGCTTTGTCATGGCAGTTTTAGAAATTTAGGTCTTAGTTCGAATCTCCTTCCATCGGTCCACGGTACACGGAGCATTCTTCGGTATATCCACATCTCAAACGCCTCCAACCGGTTCATTTCATTCACTTATTCATACTTACTAAATCTATAAATAAATAAAAATGCTTATTGACCGAATAAAAATTCAGTTTTTTATCAAATATGTTTTTAAATAATGTATTTGTATAAAACTAAGTAAAGTGTGTTGTGCTCCGAGCAATAAACAAATTGGTGTTCAATGACTTGTATTTTAAAAATAGCTCAGTGGAACTCAGAAAAATATTAGCTGGGAAACCCGTGTAATTAAAACATTCCAAACATTATTTTTCTAACGAAATTCTTAATTTAATTTCAGGTAGGCTTTTGATTTGATTTATTATTTTTCTACTTATTAATACTATGCTTACTTTTAAAGCTCTATTTTCACAGTGTAATCACCTCAGGGGCACATTGAGGGGTGTTTTCAAATAAAAATATATAAAAATGAACCGTACATTTGATATTCGTGATCTATTAGAGAATTATATCATAAAAAAAAACAATACACAAATTGAATTAATTTGGGTATGAAAGTAGAAAAACACGGGTTTTTAGGTTAGACCAAAATTTTTTTTGTACATACATATTTTTATGCAGATGATAAAACAACGACATGACAATTGCAGACATAGAGCATGAACTACAAGTCCTGGTGAATTGTATGTATGAGGTATGCATGCAAAATGATCTGATGATGAATGTTAATAAGTCCAAAGTAATGATTATTGAAAAAGAAGAAATCATGACAGACTGCAACATTAGCGTGAATGGTGAAAATTTGGAGCAAGTAGATAAGTTCGTGTATTTAGATAGTATGTTTACACGAGATGGGCGAGTGGAGAGGGATATTGAAATAAGGGTTGGGGCAGGCAAAAAAGTGAATGGTGCACTTAAAGTTGTCATCGCAAACAAAAACCTATCCAAAAAAACTAGAATGGCAGTGCACAATGGTGTCTCTTACCGACCCTTATGTATGGAAGTGAAGCATAGAACTGGCAAAAGAAGGATGAAAGTAGAATAAATGTAGTAGAAATTAGATCTCTTAGACGAATGTGTGATACTCTGTGAGTGCCGTGAGTGTGAGTGTCGAATGAAAATATAAGAAGTGAATGCGGTGCGAATGATGGTGTTATGAACAAAATAATAAAAGGATCATTAAGATGGTTTGGACATATGGAAAGAATGAATGAAGAAAGAATGGTAATTTTTTATTATGTTAACGATGTAAATGGAATCAGAAATAGAGGAAGACCGAGGAATACGTGGCACGATCAAATAAATAAAATATTGAATGTCGGCCATGTGAGGAGTCAGAGAAATCGACGCGCGTGCATGACACGATGTATATATGTTGAGGAAGCGAGAGAAATATGTCAAAAAAGAAAAGTGTGGCAGTCCATTATTTTTGCCTACCCCTTCGGGGAGACGGCGTGATGGTTAGTTAGTTATTTAGTTGATTAAACAAAAGTTGACGCATCATTGAATACTAATTTTTAGTAAGTGGTTATAAGAATATTATAAAGTGTAGTAACTTTATTCGGTCAATTCTTAAACGTTTTTTCCGTAGTTGTTTTTCATTCAGGTGACTTGGGCATCTCATTTCACATTTGATGATACAGTTAATTGAATCACGTAGTCACTTTTACGTTTAATGTACAAATAAAATACGCATCGACTCTCTGTGTTAATTCATTTGCTTTCATTGAATTTTTGAAATGTTGATTTTTTTAGCTAATCTGTTAAAAAGAAAAAAAAATGCAGCATTGTTATATAATTAAACAGCCATAAATTTTATTGATATAAAAATTATCGAATCATTATTTACATTCATGTATATACGAGTAATTAGTAATTCGTAATTATCGAATCATTATAGATGATCAAGGTTAAAAAAGAAATCAAACTTTTAACTGTTAAAATTTATAACACTGTTATAATATCACAATTAATTTTTATTCACTGAGAATGTCGCGACAGCTGTTTCGCCAACCTATGTTGGCATAATCAGGTATTACAAAAAACTATCAAACTTATAATTAGGAAATTAAAAAATATCGTTGTTTATTATCCACAAATATATAAAAAATCACGACACGTTTCGGAAGAGACCTCCATATTCAGGTGTACATATATAATTAAAAACTAAACAATGAGAGACTTATAAAAAAAAACAATTAAAATCGATACAATTCATTTCAATTTAAAAATAATAATCTGAACTAATTGCTTTAAGAACCTACTAACAATTATTTTTTCTATCAGTAAGAATTAACAAATAATTTTAAACAGTAATAATACCTAATTATGAAAAGATAATATAAAATTGTAATTCGGCAAAAACATACATCTGAAAAGACAAAAAAATATTTTCATATTTTTTTACAAATTACAGTTTTTTATATAATCATTTAATTATTAGTTACTATTACCGTTTAAACTTATTTATTAGTTCTTACTGATAAAAAATAATTATTAGTACTTAAAGCATTTAGTCCAAGGTAATTTTTAGTATTGTTCCTTTGTATTTTATCGATTTTTAAAGTCTTTTTTTGCTATATTTTTTTATTATATATTAACACCTGAAGATGGAGGTCTCCTCCGAAATGTGTCGTGATTTTTAATATTTAAGTGGATAATAAACAACATTATTTTTAAATTTCCAAAGTGAATTACAATGGAAGTCCACAGTGTTAATGCTTTAACATTCAATCAATTGAAAATCTTATTTCATTTAGTATTTATATTTTTGTTTGAACAACTCTTTTTTTTATATATAAGGTAGAACCTTTGAGAAGGAAAAGGATGTTGAAATAGATTCAGCCGATGCTTTTCTACGAGGTTTTCTCTTCCGTAATAAAGAATCCCTTAATTAATGTGTATTCATTTATCTTTTACTCACTCCTTGACTATTTGTTAACTGAAACGTACTGTACAAAATATTACAGTTCCTATTAAAAATAGACCACTGCCGTTTTCATAATCAGTTAAGATTTCAATTTATTTCGTATAGGCTTAACAATACAAAGGGTATTATAATAGAATATTTTGTCATCTAAAAATAGGTGTTTAAAATAAGAAAGATGTACTTTTCTAAATTTAAAATGTCAGCCAGGAAAGTGGTAAGGAAATTATAGAAAATTTTGAAGCGACACTTTCAAACGAATAAAAGTAAAATGCGTTCGAATTGTATTTCACGATTCAGGGAAAATAGTTCAACAATGAATTTTTTTCGGGTTCACCGTTATAATTGACTGAGAACATAACTCATAACGGACGCATTAAAAGTTAATGTAGCATCATATTACTTTTATACGGAAAGTTTTTAAGTGTCGAGCCGCGCAGACATATTGGGAACAAAGCTAAGGCACGATAAAATGTAACAGAAACCGTAGTTTGCATAAATGAGAAACGAGAGTTTTTATGTATCAAATTTATGGGTCTGCTCAACCCCGACTTCGGATGTTTGTAATGTGGGAAAAGCGAATAAAACCCGAGAAATGATCATTTGTTTTATGGGCCGGACCAACAGATGGCGAAACATTCGGTATGCGGGATCCGTGCACTCGGCGAGATTGTGCCAAATTTCCTTTGCAGCACTTTTGAGATCATTAACATACTAGCCCCGCTATGGAGACATAGCCAGCAATCTTGGACCTCACTCTCACACTCTCTAAAACTATTTGTTGAGAGGAAAAATCAGTAGGTACTGAGGTGATATGAACTGAAGGAAACACTGAAGCTCGAGAAGACCACGCAAAGTCAAAATTAAATAAAGCTACCTGCAATCATTATTTTGTCGGAAACACTATGATATTTCAACATGTTAACTGGCTAATTTTAAACATTATTAATATATTAATGTTGTTATTCGAATTTTCATGGTAGAAGATCATTGTAAATAATGAAAACATTTTTTTGGAAAAAATATTTTTTAAATCTACAATATATTTAGTCGAAATCCACAAATCTTTGTGTCAACGACCGGTGTCGGCAGTTCGCTGCCATCTACAGACCATAAGATAGCAGCGAGCTGCCAAACCGGTCAAAGACCAGACATCAGTGGATTTCAATTAAATATATAAAACATTAAAAAAAAATTCACTTTTTTTTTATTTTCATTATTTGTAAATATATATAATACATTATTTTTCATTTATAACTAGGCCACAACAGCTGTTTTGCCAACGCATTTTGGGATCATCGGGTGTTACAATTATTGATATAATCAACAGTTGGTTGTGATACCTAATGTTGTCAGTATGTGTTGGCGTAAAAGCTATCGCGACAATTTTTTTAAATTAAAGCATTATCGAATCATTACACAGTGATTTTTCGTTAAATCATATTTATTATACATTGTTTCTTCTCTTTCGATGGCTCCACAGCGTATATCAAGCCTTGGCCTCCATTTGTCCTCTCCTCCAAGCATTTCTGTCACCTGCTGTGGCCTTTCAGTTTCTCATTTCTAGTAGTTATGTAACGTCCATACTCACACCATTGTTTACTAATGGTGATAAAATAAATAAGTTTTGATAAATTTAAGCCATACGCGGTGCAATATAATTTTGAAATTTTATAAATCAAATCGGTGTTTTTTTCTACATATATGAGTTTATAATTATTGAAATGTTTCAATGGTAAACTTACATAAGCGGAAAGTGACATAAAACTTTCTAAAAAGCCATGTATTCGAAACATGTGAATAAACTTATTCAGTGTAAAAACAGTATTTTGATATTTGCACTTTTAGTTTAATAACAACATTTCAAATACTCTTTCATTTATTGTTCCAAGAAAACTCCAAATTAAATATTTTAAATTGATGAAAACTTTATTTTATTATTTAGTAGCCTTATTATATTGACTGAAGAATAAAAAGTTTCGCCCTTCTAAGGCATTATAAAACCAATTAAATTTTATGATATAGTTTATGCATCGAGAAACACCAAGTGATATCAAAGAACTAAAATGATGGTGTATTTTGATTGGATATTTTTCAGCTTTTTTAGAAATTTAGATAATTCAACAAAGGTAAAAGCTACACTACCACAAGAGTTTCCATGTGTGTTCTGAGACTATCACTGGGCTCCTCTGGAAACGGCACAAAGTGGGTTAAATCTTCCACCAAATTATCAAGATAGAGATGAAAAAACACCATATTTAAGACAATCCCAACGGCATTTTAAACAATATAGCCATTGATATGATAATGACGCCAAAGAAAATAAAACAATACGTGATTGCGATTTTATTATTATTTATAATCACTATTTTTTGTTTAAACGTTTGATTTCTAGAGGTTTTATTATATTTTATGGAAATAACATGGCGAAACACGTCTTTTCTATAAAATATAATACAAATTCTAGAAAACAGACGTTTTCATTTCTATTGTTAACTTATGTTATGCATTTTCTGTTGTGAGTACATTAGAATGTAATTAACAGTGCACTAAAATCAAGCAGCAATATAAACAATTCTTTAGTAGAAAATGTGCGAAGACCGAAGTTTTGTCATGGCAACATTAACAAAAGAAAGTATTTAAAAACGTTACTCGATTCAAACAACAGCTTCAATTAATCTTGTTTTATTTCCATCTTAGCAGAAGATAAAGCGCACGTACCTATATCATCTTTCGTAATTATCCTTATTTAATGGCTTCTTCGCAGCTTAAAATGCTATTAATATTAAGACTAATGAAATATTAAGTACATTATAAAAAATGTCATTGTTTTGTATTGAAACACTGAGGCATATTTCATTACACAAAGCGTGTTTACATTAATGTCTGTTTTCAACGTGTTCATCGCCTTATAAGCAAATACAATATTTGTAGAACTTCAATACTTTTTATTTATATATAAATTTATTTATTAATTTATTTATATACATATTTTATTTATATATAATATTTCTTTCGAAATTCGAATACTGAATTTCACTTTTGAGCCGGATTCAAAATTCAGCTAATGGCTTATAAAGAATATATGAAAAGATTTACCATTCTACAAAATAAAGCTATCGAAATGATAAGAAGAATCAGATATTTATCCCGACATTTTCACAGAGTAAATAATCAAAGTGTTAAACTATAATAATTTTTCAATTTAAACAGTAAATAATATTGTATTATCCACAGTGTTTCCAATCGGGTGGTGGTCTAGGGCATAAAACGCTTAGCTTCTGATCCAAGGGACTTGGTTTCAAGCCTGCACCTCACCAGATTCCTTCTTCATAACGGTGATTTATTTTCTTGGTCATTCTCATCAATGTCAGTCATTGAAAAAACAAACAATGGATTATCTTGTTTTAAAAAATATGTTAATTACTTTTTATTTTGTTTGTTTTATTAATCTAGTATTATATTTTATAGCGTATTATGTCATTTATGTTTTTATTAAAGAAACAATAAATTCAAAATGACATATTTTTAATCACAAAAAAGTGCGTACCTACAAAAATTTAAGAGTTTTCATGAAACGTAAATATGAAATTATTTAGTGCTGCCATAATTTTATTCCACAAACTTATTTATGACGATAAGGTGGCGCCACGGAATACATTTTGAACTGACATCCTGGCAACATTTTTATGAGCCATTCAATATGTTTTTTCCGCTTTTTACGCCGGAATTGTTCGAATATTTATTTGCAGAAACAGCAAAAAGTATTGCCAGCAAACAATAATTATTACATTGTTCGCTCCATTTAAAACGGTTTTTGCAAATGTGGATATATATTAACATTCTATTTTAGATTTTGTCGAATCATTACCTTTTCTAGAGAATGTGCTAATTGTTAGTACCTGTTTTTCTGAACACGACGAATGAAATATTAGGAATCATTTCTAATTACGGACTTCTAGAAGTGGTTTATATACGACCGCACAAACTTGTAAACGACGTATAGTAAAGCATATGATGAAATTAGAATAGCTCAAATAGTTTGCTCGATACAAGTATCGATACAAACTAAAAAAAGGTGTACAAAACTGCAGTGGGATAAGCCATGCTCTAATCTTCTGAATCCTGGACTGTAGATGCCAAGAGTAAGAAAAGCTACACGTTGCAGCTTGAGAATGTTCAAGTAGGATGCTGGAATAAGGATCGGTTATATCGACGGCTTTTGTGGTAGAGTGTGGCAAATACTTTTTTTTCATTCTTTCTTCATTCATTCTTTCCATGTGTCTAAACCATCTTAATGCTCATTTCATTATTTTGTTCAAAACACTTTCATTCGCACCGCATTTACTTCTATATTTTGAAGAATTAGAAATGAAATTAAAAAAAAATCATATATCCGACGAAGCTTAAAAGTAGCCCCCGTGACGGGAAATGCAAGGGAAAAATTTGATACTAAAAAATTATTAAATCTGAAAGTGGATCAATCCGTGAATACGTTGTACGGTTGAAGCTGTTCAACCCCCCAACCCTTAGCGGAAGTTTTTTGTTGTGGTGGGTTAAAATAAATTTGTTTGTATTTAATGCAATTCAGTTATTAAATTTTGTAAATAGAAATTGTAAATATTAATACATATGAGTGGCCGATTTCAATGAATGCATCGACATATAAACTAGTACGATCCTAACGAGGCTGAATACTTTTGAATTTTTATTTTAACATTGTCGAACTCCGAAGTTATCATGTTCAACAGTTTGGTTGTTCATTAAGCTTTTATCGTGAAACAGGAGTGAAGAAAATATGAGTTTATTAGTAAGTTAATACATAAATGACTTTTTGAAAACATTGTATTATCACAATATTTTTTTGCACCTTTCATAAACATGTTTCAGGACACAGACTTCTCTTCTTCAGTGTATGATTATAAAATTTAAGGTTAAAAAAATAATGAAAAAATATTTGCATTATCAATTAACTCCGATTTCAACGTATCGAATGCTAAATTCAAAAGTTTATAATTATATAACTTCTGAGTTTAGGAGTCAACACAGTCTGCGAAGTTTGTGGCACCGCGGGACGTTTTCTATTACATAACATTTTAGAGTTTTCCATTTTGGGAATTTTCGCTTAACCGATTTCGTAGATTAGGTTCTAAAAACCTATGGATTTTATACAGAGTGCTTAATAATTTCATTCAAACAAATGAGATAACAAAAGTCCATTAATACATTTAAAAAAAAACCTGTTGCAACCTTAGCTTTGGATATTATATAGATATTAATGAAAATGGTTTAAAAAAATATCTTTTATTTATTTTATTTATACTTTTTTTTCCTTTTGCATTTAACAATATCAGTGAGAAAAAAACTTCACAGATAATGATAAAATGTATGAAAGATATGACAGTATCTCTATACTATTGCTAATGGTCTAGATGAACTTCAAATATGAGCAATTTGAAGTTTGTGTCAAAATATAAATTGAACACACCATGTTTTTATTAATAAAAAATCACCGTTTTGGGAATCTGTAGTATTTATCAAATAATGCAGTATTTATTAAGCTACTAATAATTCATCACATTCACAATACATATAATCAATCTAACAAAATATAAGTCTTATGGCAATGTAATTTTTAAAGAGTAGTTTTTAGTCAACCTGTAGATTGAGCTCAAAGAATGAACTCGGTAACCGTTTATTCTGCACACGTTTACGGAAAAACTATCTAAACGGTTTCTCAATGTTAAAATCCTTCCTAAATTGTATACATCAGTTCGCATTTAGTGCTGTCGTCAGCCGTTGTTGAAATGTATCGAACTAACGTTATTCTCTGGCATACAATTGAATTCGCGATTAATCGTGTAATTCATACTCTTTATTACATATTTTTTTAATTAACGAGTATATAATGGTACTTCAGTATAAATTGGGTAGGAGTTCTTAATTAGAAACAATATTTTTATCTCAACTCTTTTCCGGTTTTTTATCAAATATATTCTAGACTACCTTAATCTTCTTAATGTATTAACACTACGATACAAGTCCTAAGTATATATTATATATATATATATATATATATATATATATATATATATATATATATATATATATATATATATATATATACTATATATATATATATATATATATATATATATATATATATATATATATATATATATATATATATATATATATATATATATATATACTACTATATATATATATATATATATATATATATATATAGAACCCTTGGTTACAACCCTTGGTGGGTCTTAGCCTCCTCCAAAAATTGTCTCAATCCTGTCTTTTCTCTTACCGCCACCTACCAGTCTTGCTGCTCCAGGACTCAACAGCCTGCCACGGCACCATCCAACCATCGTAGTCTCGGTCTGCCGACGCTTCTTTGCCCTACTGAATTGTAAAACAACCCTAAATTGGGGACCTTCATGCTGTGCAGTGCCCTAGCCAGGACAGTCTGTTAATCTTTATAAACTTGACCACGCTGACCTCCTGGTGTAGATCGTAGAGCCCTGTGTTGTATCTCCTTCTCCACATCTGACCATTTTTAATGGGTACGAGGATTCTGCGAAGAATCTTCCTTTCGAGAGAGTTTATCTTTACTCTAAAACGTTTATTCATATCGTTTTTTACATGTTATGATTGGTCTAATCAGCGTTTAATATAACATGGTCATAAAATAATATTCACAAATTATTGTATAATTTTGTTCGAATTTATTTTCCTAATGTGTGATAATCCATTCTTTCTGCCTACCCTTTCGGGGAGACGGCGTGATGGTTAGTTAGTTAGTAAGTTATCTTTATATTTGTATAAAAAAAAAAGAATTATTTTCATAAAAGTTAATGATTTATTTTTGAGTCACTATTTCTCATAAATGCAAAATACATTGAATATGTAATTGAAAAATATAAATATTTAATAAGTTCAATAGAATAATGGAATCTAACCCATGTTCACTAGTAGATGAGCAAAACCCTGAGTAGGCTTCAAATGGAATTTTCTCTCCATGCCAGAAGAAGGCTAATTATTAATGATGTCGGGACCCTCAGGTGCTAGATCAGAGGTCAAACGGAGAGTAAGGGAGACCGCAGGAGATGGTCCCGTGACCCTAAACAAATGGTTCTAAGGATCTGGAAGAAAGACCATGCAGACAGGAAGTAATGAGAGCCACAATAAAATGAAATTCTCAAACTTTTACCATTAATAATAGAAATCGTTTTATTTTGGTTTCAAAGTAATTTATAAATTAACTGTAGGTAAATATTTTACTTTTCTGAGTTTATTTTTCTTCATAAGACCTTATTTATCTTAACGTGTTTCTAGAGTAGTATCAAATGAGTATATTGTCGTCGATATACCTTTATCATTCTAAGAACGATATAAACTGTATATTCTGGACAGGGTTCAGTTAATAAATTTGATGTCTAAATCGATAATATTATTGTGTAACCGGAAAATATATGAGAACGTTTAATGGTTCAAAAAAAATTGCTTTAATTGAACTTATTTACTCAAAAAAAAAAAAAAAAAAAACAGTTTATTGTTTTGACCGAAACACTATGATCTGCAACATCATTAACTATTTAATGATGAAAGTCTGTTTATGGTATTAAAACATTTTTTTCGCCTCAGCTGTTTCAGAATCATGACATAATCAGATGTTACAACATGAGGGTCCCGGGTTTGATTCCCGACGATGGCAGTGTGATTTTAACAACTGATGATATCAACAAAGGTTGAATATAAACAGAGTTTTATGTTTGTTTTTATATACGACAGGTTTTATGAACCCAATTACTGTATACAATTTTCGCTTTTTGCCGCTATACATCAAAACAATTGAAAGATAAAGATAAACTTACATTGATACTTAAAAGACGCATAGATTTGGAAAATGTCCACATTTCATTTATTCGCAGCAAACTTAATAAAATAAGGTCGTTTAAATTCAAGCAAATTAATTATACCAGAAGAATTAATTTGAATATACTTTCCACGTCCAGTAGAAGAAAAAATTAAAATATATGACATTTCATTGGAATACTTAACGGCAAAAAATGTGTTAGTATCTACATCTTCTTTTAGACCCTTGAAATGTTCTTCTTGTAAGACTGGCCTTTCTTGAAAAGCTTACCCCTAGCTAGTTAGAAAGTTTCAATCCTGGGATTGGTTTGCTGCAATTTCTTTTATTCTTCTCTTCCATTCTTCCGTCTTATGCGGCTCTTTTGAAATCTGCGTATGATGAGCAGCGTACGTCCACCAACAAGTCCTTCGGGTACTCTCGGCGTGGGCGTCCCCTAGAGTTTGTCCCTTCGGTCATATCCTCCATTATGGCATGCAAGAGGCTTTCTTGACGTATTACATGGCCGATCCATCTTGCACGCCTTTTGGACAAGGTCCTGAGAAGGTGCCTTCCTCCTTCGATTCTATGAAAAACCTCCTCATTCGTGATGTGGTCTCTCCAGGAAATTCCTAATAGTCTTCTATAGGACCACATCTCAAAAGCTTCTAGTCTTACCCCTAGCTATCAAAAAATAATTACTTGAAATTATTTACAAAACAATATAAATATTTTATATTATTTTAACTTCTACCTGAGCAACAATGTGATTCGCTATTTAAAATTAAATATATTAATTAAGTCAAACTACTGAAAATGTGATTGTAATTAAAATAAAACAACATTGTTAAAACGAGAATTTGCATTTGTCTTTTAGCAGTGATAATATGTAATTCGGTATTTAAAATATTGTTTCAAAATTGTGTATCGTCTAAAATGATAATGTATCTTACACACGTTACTTGAACAGTTCTAAATAAACTCTACTCTCGTGCACCAGCATATTTTGAGGACTTCATTCGAGTCTACCAATTTTCTGATCCAATAAAACGCGAAACTTGGGATTGCGAGTTGGCCTAATTATAATTAACTCCCTATTAATAATATCCGGCAATCCAATATCCCTCCACGTAGCAAGCAAGAAATACAAATGCGGAACAAATATTCCGGGCGCCACTCCGGGAAATCAGGATTAGGTGCCCCTACGTGAGACAGATGGCGCCCCATGCGCTCTACGGAGTTCAGCGAAAAGTTCATTATGAAGTTAGCCATACGAATGATGGAGTGATCTATGCATACCTTGTTTGCAGTTTACTTTGATTACGTCGTAAGCTAAGTTTATCCTCAGGATAGCTCCGAGTAAGGTACACCGTTTCTTAGTTTATGAAATATTGTGTATGCAGTCTACATATTTCAAACCATTATAGATTAAATAAGTTAATATGTTTACTGAATAAAATTTCGAAAGCAGTGTAAAATAGCGCTGTAGTATTTAAACTCATTTAAAATAAATCGAAATAATTTTATATAATTGCTTCAAGTACTCCTACAATGTAAAATGTTCAACTCAGTGTTTATATTAAGTAAAAATTACATTCTCTAGAAGTTTTATAATGTTTTAAGAACAAAAGTGATATGTTAAACCTTTTAAGAACTAAATGAAAAAAATGTAAACGTGCATTTTTTGCGTAAAACCTGGCAAGTATCGTTTAATATAATATTTATCTAATTAAAGATTTTTTACCTGTAGGGAGAAAACACATATTTTTTATATAAAAAATCTCACTTACACTTTTGCTATCTTTGCGATTGTCTTTAACTTTTTTGTATAAAATTATTTCATGTTCTACCTTATTCAATTATTTAATTCCATGTAATCTCCAAATATTGAAGGATTTTTTTAATTACATTTTCTTCCGAAAAAAATATTTGTAATATCCTTTAAAAATAAGTTTACTTATAGTAGTTATTCAGTTTATTCGTTGGCAGGCTTGCCTTGTACTGAAAATCGCTAGTACTATTCTTTTATTACTTTTTTTAACTATGTATGTAATTACGTTTTAATAATTTCCTTCCTATTTAAGAAAGATCCAAGATTCAAGATATTCCTGTTGCTATTTTCTTACTCGGGAATTCCGTAGTACAAGGTAAACTCGTGATTTATGCTGCATACATAGTAATGGTGCTAATATTTCACTTACAACATCCAGGAGACCGACCGGCTATTAATTTTGTGACACCCAATTAATTACAACATTAATTATAGGTACCAACATTAATATTTTGTATGTGCACACTTGTATGTATAAACACTTTACTTAACTGATTTACAGACTTCAACTTGTATGAGCTTGTGAAGAAAATATAAAGGAAGTGTTTTATTGGTTCTACTCGGGAGTTTGGTTGATTCAACGCTGTGTAAATGGCACAACCATTCTTAGTTCAAGTAGTTGCTCAACTCTGTTTCTGATAGACTTTAGTTGGTGTGTTCTAAACATAGATTTCTAAGATTCGAGAATAGATAGGTTTACGGAAAGAGCATGTTCTGGAACTTTCTTAAGAGCCCGATAACACACAATTTCGGAATGCATCCTCATAATTAATATGAAAAATAATTATTTTCCAATATGTTTTGAGCATTTCGCGAATCAAATCGAATCGGTTTATTCGTCTTTTTAAAATTAAAATTACATATCAGGCATGTTTCGGATTATTAATCGGAACTAAAGATTATAAATCTCTATAACATCTGTCAAAACTGATCATATTTGTAAACAATTTTATAATATTTTAAATATGTATCTTTATAATATCACTGAGGAAGGACCGGTTGTCCGAAACGTGTCTGTTTTATTTTTTTAAAGTTAGTGTTGTATATACAAAGTATAAAAAAATAAAAAGACAAAAAAAAAACATCTACAACACAAAGTATGGCGAACATAAAAGACGAATCAGTTTATTTACTCAAAAGACATTACAAACAGCATAAATGTTTAAGGCATTTATTGAGTACAGTTAAAATATTATATACATACAACATAATACCAGGAACGCAATAGAGACGGTTCGACATTAAATAGACATAATACTTTCTAAAGTCGAGAGCATTTGTTCCCTGAACGTACCTTCACTAATATGAAAGACATCTCCGAGAATTCCGCGTTTGCTCTTCCCACCGGTGTCACCAAAGGCAGATTCGTTCTGGCGACCGGTAGGTAAAACAATTTGTGCTGTCGCTGTCGGAGATAGTTCTCGGAATATCCCTTGATTAATTTAAAGAAATGGGCTATGAGATGCCCATATCTTCGAAGCTGCAGAGAATTGGTATTCTTCTAATGGTATTCTTCAATATAAACCATTACTCAGAATTTTGGATTCACATTTAAAAAAAAATTAACATTGTGTTTTCACAACACTTTACTACACTTTTCACAAATATACTTCAGGCTACAGATGCTCTTCCGCAGTGTATAAATTAAAAATAAAGTTTTATTAAGTAATGTTGAAATAAAGTTAAGTTAAAAATTTAATTAATATTAAGTTAAAATTTCCATTTTTTTGGGATCTTGGGTCCATGTAATTTGTCTTTCTCTACCGACATTTCGGAGATCGTCTCCTTCTTCAGGGTAGTTATTACTATAAAAAATAGACAGAAGATGAAGACTCCAACGATCTCTTATAGCGTAAATCGAGGAAGGCAAATTACTGACACGAATATACCCAAGATTCCATAAACCATATTGTTACTAACTGTGAAAATCTACGCATTTATTTAAAATTTCAACGCTGAGGATTTTAAAAAATCAAATCATAACGTTTATATTGAATATTTCGGGCCACAGATGACATAAAAACTTTATTTGTTAAGATACCATAAGATGAGAATACGTTTCGGTATGAAATCAAATTACTTTCGAAGATTTTATTTTATTTCATCAGCTTAATATTAGCCTAAAATACAGCTTCTATTATTTTTCTCTTATTAGTGCTGACGAATATTCATATCCTTAATATAAAAATCGCTCACAAATCGTGTTTAAAGTATTGATCAGGTGATTTACTGGTACTTACTATTTATGTATTTTATGTTTCCTTTTAATTATATTAATTCGCATAAATTAATCATATGATCACCCTCTTTTGTTTTCCATTTTCTATATTCTAATATATATAATGTTCTACGGATTTAATCTCGGACTTTAAATAATTATCTTTTATTTAAACTCAATCAATCAATCAATCAATCAAATCAGTTTATTTTCTCCACATACATTACAAACATTTTTTATATAATAGTTTAAGGCATCTATTGAGAACAGGTAAAACATAATAAATATATAATACCAGGAACGCATGAGAGATGGTTCGACATTAAGAATACAAGATACTCTCCAAAGTCAAGAGTATTTGTCTTCTGAACGTACTTTCACGAATATGAAAGACACCGATCTCCGAAGCGATCATGTTCAGCAGTTTGATTGCTTTCCACACCGGCATCACCAGAGGCAGCTTGGTTCGATCCTCGGATATAACAGTAAATAATCAACATTAACATTACCATTTAATATATTCTTCTAAATTTTTTAAACGGAAGCTTTAGTTAAGAGCATAAAGTCAACAAAAATACAGCCAAATAGAGAATATTACGAATCGGAGAATATTTTTTGTCCGCAATACTCAAACGTTGTTTTTTCGTGACCAATATGTTATTGACAATAAAAATGCCGCTGTTAGTGTAATCTTGTATTACAATAACCCAGAAATGTTCGTACTTAATGGATCCAGCGCAAGCTTAGACGTTGGCGAGTATAATGAAATGTGATATTTCATTCCGATTCTTTATACTGAGAAAATAATGACACAGCTAAAAGCACAATAGTCGCTAAGAACACAGGGGGCACAGAGCAAAGCTAATCCTGAGATAATGCGACTTTCTTTTGTGAAATGTCAAAGTAAATATTCTCAGTATATCGAAAAGTTCCACCCTAAACGGAATTCGAGAAATGAATTTTCTAGAAGATTAACGTTTCTCGGTATAACGTAAACTGAAGTTTCATGTGTCCCACGCGTCATACGGGAGCAGTGTTACAGAGGCGAGGGGTGATTTTTCTTAAATGAATCTTAACCCAATTTATACAAATACACAATTTTCCAGACAAGTTGCAATTTTCTAAAATGGATATTGATTATGCAAAGGTAGAAAATATGATTTATCTAAAGTCATCTTCACTTTCAATGTTTTTTTTTTAACTTTATTTATATTTTATTAAATGATTATTATTAAAAACGATGTAAAGTTTTTTTTATAGAATAAATAATAAACGTAATAACATTATTTCATTATTTCACTAAGGATTGGTGCGTTGGTTCGGACATATGGAACGCATGGATGGAAAAAGAATGGTTAAGAAAGTATACGTTATTGATGTAAATGGGGTACTGAGTCGACGCAGACCGAGGAAAATATGGCATGACCAAATTAATCAAATTTTAAAGGTTGGTCATGTTAGAAGTCGGAGGAATCGACGTGCGTGTATGACTCGTTGTATGAATGTGGAGGAAGCTATAGAGGTTTGCCAGGATAGAGTAGTGTGGCGGTCCATTATCTCTGCCTACCTCTGCGGAAAAATGGCGTGATGGTTTGTTTGTTTGTTTGTTAATATATTTAAAAAAAAATGCATTTTTCTTTTATTTAAAAAAAATCATCCCCAATTTAAATAAAATTTCGTAAAATAAAAATGTTGTTACGTGCATTTTCAATTTTTTAAAGTTTTATATTGATTATAACATTACATTTTGACAATGGTTCATTAATGTATTAATGTAATTTTTAACTTTCGCAGTCTCTGTGGCTATAAACGTTATATGAAAATTCAATGTTTTGCACAACGTTAGCCTTAAAGTTTGGTAAATTACAAAAAAGACCCTCTCGTCACTGGCATGTAGTATGGACAAGCTGATTTATGGTGGGGCCAGGGTTAAACACCATCAATTCCCCTCTTTATGTTTTTCCTTTTAGGTACCTATAAAATCAAAGGGTAATGTTTCAAGGTTTGAAGTTTGCGAAAAAACGAGGTCGGAAAAGTCTTTTTATTTCACTTAACGTATGGAATAAAAAAACATTTTTTCCCGAATCTTTTCGCTGTACAACTTTCCCAATTTCTTCTGTTGAGTGATTTTAATGTGATTGATGCTGGGTTGCATTAGGAGTATTAAATAAAAGTATGAATCAAAGCTGCCATATATTTAGTTGTACAAAAAAACCTCTAATATATTTACTTTTAAATTTTTTTCTACAAGTCAGTTTATTCATATGTTTTTCAGTTTAGATTTCGACCATTGCATATTCGAATAAGAGGTTGTACATTATAAGTATTTAAATTTTGTATAATATTGAAATAAGACGATATTCTTTAAGAATGCTTCCGCTTTTGTCTTCATTTCGATAGCGTTTTCGATAGGTTTCGCCAGGCTGGCTGGCATTGACAGACTAGTCCACCACCAGACTGGTTAAATCTGGCGATGCCAGCTAGTTATAGTCGAAATAAAGATGACAGATGACGTAATTGTTAAAAAGCATTGTATTATGTTAACATTATTTAAAATTTAATTAATAAATCAAATATTGAATGTCGGCCACGTGAGGAGTCAGAGAAATCGACGCGCGTGCATGACACGATGTATGAATGTTGAGGAAGCAAGAGGAATACGTCAGGAAAGAAAAGTGTGGCAGTCCATTCTTTTTGCCTACCCCTTCGGGGAGACGGCGTGATGGTAAGTTAGTTAGTTATTTAAAATGAACATACATCAAGAGATTTCAGTAAAATCATTATATTATAATAAGATAATTTTTTACATGCAAAACCAAATACCCTTTTTAAGATAAAAAAGGTATTCGGTTTTCCATGTAAATAATTTCAACGCATTTTTCAACAACGTACATATTTTTGACTTTATTGGAATACACCTGTTTTCCAATAAAGTAATAACTACATCTAAAAACATTTTATGTTGATCGCTATCGGTTACAAAATGAAAAGTTTTCATAATAAAAATAGTTTTTTTGTACTAAATTGGAATAATAACTTTCAAAATTACATCGATTATTAAAACAAATTTTTGCTGATCGTTTTATAATGCATAAATTATTATCACAATATCTCTTCAACTGTCAATTTATATGGACAAAAATAATAGTTTATCCTTTGTTTTGACAGAAACACAATGTTACTTCAACATTTTAAACTGTTTAATTTGAAACACTGTTATAATATCACAATACATTTAAAAATTCTTTCAGGAAATTGTCGTAACAATTTAATACGAAGAAAAAATAAATATTGTGATATTATAACAGTCTTAAAAATTAAACAGTTTAAAAAATACACTTGCAAATCATTGCAAAGAAATGTCTAGATACATGTTTACTATGCAGTTTCAATTGAAAATATAACAATGTACGAGTATGTTATTTGGATTCTGTCATTCATCAATAATCTAATTGTAGGCATATTTTTCTTCTTTCGTATGAAGCACTTTTTGTGTGGCGTTACATTTTTATATTTAGTTTTTACATAACATTTTTTTAAACAAAAAACTGATTTTACTCCCGCCAGAGCTACACCAGGGTTACAAAAACTTTATTTAACGCTGATGAAAATGAACATGTTCAAGTGGCAGCCACACTGCCAAAGTATTCATAATTTTGACTATCAAATAGTAAGTTTGTAACTCCGTAAAGCTCGGCTGGAGCAAATGAAATGGTTTTAAAATAAAATATAAAATAATTGTTTTAAAATAGTTTTATATATTTTTCATTTACATCATCTATTACTATTTACGCTATCTTCTTCTTCTTCTTTTCGTCCTGTCACACCTTCGTGGTGCATAGGACCTCAAGGAACCTTCTCTACCCGACTCTATCGCATGCCTGCTACCTAACATCATCCCGAGTGAGGCCAGCTGCCTTAACCTCGTCCTGCAGGGCTCTTCTCCAGGTGGCTCTAGGTCTGCCTCGCTTTCTCTTTCCCCCCATAGGGGACCAGTCTAATGCGGGTTCCGTGTCAGGGTGTGATCAATCCACTGCCATTTTCTCTTTCACTCTCACTTGTTCTCTAATTGGCTTTTCGCCTGTCATGGTCCAGAGAACGGCATATGACACACTGTTTGGGGCCAGTAGATCTTGGATGTTGAGCGAATGCACCTATTTATAAACATCTGGAGTTTTCCCATGACGTCCGCTGTAGATTTCCAAGTCTCACATCTGTACAACAGTACGCTTTTAACGCTACAGCTGAATATTTGGAGCCTGAGCTTTCTCGAAATGATACTGGAACGCCATACAGGGCGAAGCATAGCGAAAGTTCCCCTTGCCTTGTTGAGTCTGCTGGCTACATCTTCCTCCGTACCTCCCGAGCCTGCTATCTTACTACCGAGGTAGCAAAAGCTGGTCGTGGTCACAAGGGGATCACCATTTACGCTACTTTACGCTATATATTATGTTTATTCTAGTTCCTGTTTAAATGTATTTCTCCAATTGTCATTAATCTATTCTCGGCCTTTCTAAAGTACATTAGAATATATATATTACGTTTCGGAGTAATAAATTCTAGACAGATAATACTGAAGTCAAATAAAAGAGGATAAAACTACATATTCCGTGGCTTTTCGACCTTTTTGTTTAAAGTAATAAGTACCCTCGATTAGTTATGCGACTTATATTCAATTTTATTTTACTCTTCTCTAATAATTTACGTTCATTTGAATAAACGATCGCAGGCCGTGTGTATTGGTTGCTCTTTATTTGCGCCGACAATGGGATAGCCTTATTGAATCGTGAAAGCCTCTATCATCCCTCATTACTCGGAAGTATTATTGCCCCCACAACACGGGAAACAATAATTAATGATCCTATATTAATGTACCGCAAAGTTTGATCCCATGCCCTTCTGACAAGGGGCTACTAATAATGCAGAATAGAGGGCCGACCTGCCCTTTGTGCGCTGGCGAGGACACGTGTGCTCTCCACTGGGAATATTAAATACATATTATTTTGGATAGAATAATATTATTCAACTATCATTGAGAAAATAAGTCCCCCCCCCCTTAACAGCATTTTCCAAACATTTAAATCGCGGCCCCTTAAATTACTTTCACTAATGAACTTATCTAACTAACTAACCGTCACGCCAAGAATGAACCGTCACACTATTCTTTCCTGACATAATTCTCTGGCTTCTTCAACGTTTATACATCGTGTCACTTTTGCCGACTTCTTACGTGGCCGAAATTCAATATTAAATTTATTTGATTGTGTCACGTTTTCCTCGGTCTTTCTGTATTTCTAGTTCGGTTTTAATCGTTAACATGTACTTTATTTACAATTCCACAAGTTCTGGTGTATCGTATTTATGAGGCATGCATGCGAAATGATCTAATGTTGAATATAAATAAGTCTAACGTAAGGTTTCGAAAAGGAAGAAATCATGACAGTCTGCAGTGCGTGAATGGTAAAAATCTGGAACAAGTGGATGAGTTTGTGTATTTAGGTAGTATGTTTACAAAGGATGGGCGAGTCTATAGGATAATAGAAAGAAGGGTTGGAGCAGGCAATAAAGCGAATGGTGCACATAAAGGAGTCATCACCTTTCCAAATAAAAAAAGCACAGCGATGATAAATTTATGAATCACGCATTCATAAACATGAAGATATTCTTAAAAATGTTTTTTTTACGGTATAAATTTTAAGTCAATTTCACCACTGAGCTACATTGCTGTATATTAGTTACATTATAAAGATTCGAATATTTTATCACGTATTTTTCATATTCACGTTATTTTTGCCAAAGTCATCGCGATTTTTTATTTTCTTTACGCATGCATTCATATTAAGACCAAATTGGAAATACCATAAAATAATCTTTGAACTATGGAATTCTTGATTTTTTTGATGTGCGTGTATCGAAAGTATATATATCAAAAAACAACAAATACATAAATTCAAATTGAAAGTATATTTAAACAGGTTAACAAATCAGTAATGGTTGAAATAAAAAAGAACTATAAATAAAACTGTTATTTTGATATATGTACGCATAGCAATAAACATGTTTTAAGTACGTTTTGTTTAGTAAATAATACAATAAAATATGAATCTGTCAATGATAAAATTTTGTATAATGTCATATTTTAATAACATCTATATTACATTTAAATATATAATAATCAAAGCCCATATATTTCGTTGAAAATTTAATATCGTATTATCGTTACATGATATAATATAATATTAAACGACGAAATAAGAAATAAATGTAAAGCAGATGATTGCATCACAAGTAAAATATAAAAAGCATCCCTTAGATATTTCGGACATATGGAACAAATGGACGAGAACAGAATGATTAAAATCTTCTATAGTAGTTGTGTAAAGCAAAATAGTGTTTGTGGAAAGCAACGCCTTATACTAAAGCAGCCTAATTCGAAGTGGAAAAAATCGACGAGTGTGCATGTTGCAATGTACAAATGTAGGTGATGCTCGAGAAGTGTGTCAGGATAGAGAAGTATAATGGTCAAACCTTTCTGCCTACTCCTCCGGGGAAACGGCGTGTTTGTTAGCTAGTTAGTAAGTTAGTAAGTTAAATATAATATTTAAAGTTGTCGAATTAAAAATGAAAAAGTCCAAATGTTTAGTCCTTGTAAAAACTTTAGAGGAAGACTACTTATTTTACGTGCAATGTATAGGAAACCGATTTTGATTTTCCAATAATTTACCGAACTTCGCGCTCCGCAGACCTGGGGGAAGACAGACGTATCGGGGATGGGGGTGGGGGCGACCGCGAGCCTTACGGTTTGGAAAACGCTGTTTTGGGTTCTTCCCCACAGTTTCGAGGATCACTTCAATTTCCGACAGAAGTGAATCACGCCGAAAGGGTCAGTGCGTCTAATCCGAGGCCACAGTTGAACGGGTTAACAATTCAAAGAGCGGCACCATCTTTGTTCCGAAGTAAATATCTCGAATCTGTGTACTTAATGGTGTGCAATTATTGGAAGGGCCCTTATAATAAATCGATTCCAAGTACCCAAGACAATCGCATCTCGAGAGCGGGGAAGATGCTGCTAATTATATATTCGATTGCTCTTGAGAACTCCGTTCAACAACTTTATAAGTGCCTTCGGGAATTAATTTGTGTTAATACGAGTATATTGCCAGAAATAGGCTGCACATATCATTATTTTACATGTATTTTTAGAATAACCAATTACTTATGTTGTTTGTTACATTTCAGAAATCCATCCGCGAAAAATAGTTTTCTTTCTTCAGCTTCTTTTTTCGTTTCCTCATTATTGAGGGTCATGATCCATTGAGCTGCCCATGGCTGAAACAAAACGCCTCCAGTCCTCTCTGTTCTCCGCAGCCCGTAACCCTAAGTAGAGGTCTCTCCCAGTCATTTCCTTAATCTATTCGCACCCCCGCAAGGAGATTTGCCTTTACTTTTTTGCCTGGAACACTTTCTATGACAATCGTTTTTTCCAGGTTATCAAGCTCTCTCTTGGCAATGTGACCAAAGAAACTCAACACTCGCCAACTGCGTATTACAGATACTTGTCCTATTATTTTGAGCTCATTGAGGACTAATTTGATCACAATATTATATTAAATTAACGTAACAGATCAGACAACATCGATTACCGTTAGGTTCGTTTTACTGACTAAAAATATCAGCGATCATTTTTAATTGCTTACTTTATTTACTATTGTAGCCGATATCTTCCACTGCTGGATATAGGTCTCTTACATATTTCTATAAATATTCCTATCTTCTGCCTTCTGCATCCAGTCACCAGCATTTTTTTAAATGTCATCAAACCATATTGTAGGAGGTTTACCTCTGATTCTTCTATCTTCACGGATTCTCCACTTCACTTAGCTTTTGATCTATCTTTGGTCTACCATTATGGTGCACTTGGTCCTGAAATATGTCCATTTAATTAATAATTAAATAAAACGATGTTTTTTAACTACTTCCACTTTTGTCTTTATTTAGACAGCGACCGGTTTCGCCAGGCTCGCTGGCATCGACAGACTGGTGTGGACCAGTCTGTCGATGCCAGCGAGCCTGGCGAAACCGGTCGCTGTCTAAATAAAGACAAAAGTGGAAGTAGTTAAAAAACATCGTTTTATTTAATTATTATTTAAAATGAACTTCCATCAAGAGATTTCAGTAAAATCATTTGATGTCCATTTAAGTTACTCCCGATCTTTTGCAAATCTCAGTATTTCTTATTCGGTCTCAGGATATCTGAATTTGTGGCCAAATGAAACATTTAATTTCTTACCCAATTGTAAATATAATTATATATTGTATGTCACATGATATTTACATTAAAAATATTGTGTATATTAAACATTTTTTGTAATGGGAAATTGGTCAAAATCTTGGATGAATAATTATTATTGAATACGGTTTAGGCTCTTTATTCGAAAGAGTTTTTCCTTTGATCTACAGAAAAACATGTCATGAAATTAAATAATTGGGAAACAATAAATCAAATGACAGAATACGGATGAAAGAAAAGTAGTGTTTGTATAAGAAGATTAAAAGTCAAAGAAAACAAGAATAAAGCAATTATAGAAATAATCTCGCTACGTCTGTTTTAATCCAAGAACTGAAATGAACGTGCTAATAGAGACTTTAATTCCATTTTCTCGACTTGTTGACATTTCAATAATTTTATTGGCCTAAACAAGTTTTATTATATCGCGAGAGCTTTCTAGTGGGGGAAATAAAATTGATGTTATTCAAAAAGTTCCAAAGTAAATCAAAACACCGTGATTCATTAAGCCGAAACAAGGCCGTATTGGTGGAAATGTTAATTTTATTGGGAAATAATGCCGGCGCTTCGTAAATGCTGGCGTTTTTCACAGATAACATAAAAGTATTCCGATTTTCAAAGTTGATTTATTTTGCTCATAAATTAATGACATCGATGGTCCAGATCTTTAGAAGTTACATTCTAATCGGGACTGCATGATTGATTTCTGTTGACAGCGTAAAGTTGTTTCTTTCGGACACAAAATGGGGTTTATTTAGGGGAATATAAAGTAAACCCGCGTATAAAATATGTTTGATGTATGAAGCAATTTGATGAATATTTGTAAAAAAAAATCTTATTATGTAAAATTTATGTGGAAGCGCGGAGGCGTAGTATCACATTTTACATAAAATCACCTAAACTTTTTCAACATGTATAATATATATCAATTTTAAATGCAACTCGTTTTTATAATATAATTTTAGTGACAAAAAAATTATGTTAATTTTGCAATGCGCTCAGATAAGTTGATTTTTCCTTTTAATGTGAAATTATAAACATTTTTGCCATATACAAATTTTTATTTTTTATGTTTCAAGATTAAACAAATAAACAATCAAAAATGAGCCATTTGCGTTGTGAAAATGAACGGTTATATGTGTGTTCTTTAGTTATTATTTGTTATAAAAATTAATAAACGAATGCGAATGTTAATATAAATATTTATTGTTTCTTGAACAATGATATAAAATTCCACATTAAATAATTAATACGAATGAAAACGTATGTTATATTTTATGTGAATACCATGTTTCACCTGTCTAAGACTTTGTGAAATTATCCGACTATTTTTAATATTATTACAAATACAGAATTCTTAAAAATATCGTGTTTTTTCTCTTAGATCGTAAACGTTTTTCGATTGTGGAAATATTTTCTTGCAACCAAATTAAATCAGGATTTTTTTATGGAAACGGGGATTTAAGATAACATTTATGAAATTTTAATATTTCACTTTACTAGGAATTCATTCAATGTTTTTTTGACGGAATAACCTTATCAAATGCCGTTGACATTTGTTAATGCCCTTGCAAATCAAAATATGTCACTTCATATCAAACCCCCGAATAAATTGACTAAAATTTCTAGAATATGTACTGTTTACTAAAATTTAATATTTTGTATTTTCGTAGGTAATTTTTTAGTAAATAATTAAAATAAAATCTTTATTTGTTAAATTCCATAATAATAAATTATTACAAGTTAAAATGTCTGTTTCATAAAAGTTTTATTGGATTTTATAGGAACGACGTATTTCGCCTTGCTAATGCATTATATTCTTATAGAAGACGTTTTTATTCATATTAATTATTCATTTACTTTCATACACTTTTTTAAAATATTATATTATGCGTATATTTACAATATTATCTAGATTACGCTATTATTATTCAATAATAAAAAATTAAACACCTTTCACTCGGTATAAACCACTTTATTTGGGCAAGGGCGCTACTTACTCAAATAAAGTGGTTTATACTAAGTGAAAAATGTTAAATTTTATTTTTCAATATGTCAAACCACTAAGTAATGGATTCGTATCAAAATTATTTAATATGTTGAAGTAATTGTAAAAAAAGTTGTTATTTCCGTAAGCACCTTGTCCGAGCATTTTATGTCATACGAGAGATAAAAATACTTTTATTATAATAGAAAAGACAGGTCCAAAACTCCCTACGTTGGCGCTTTTGGGTACATTTACTTCGCCTTACATATCATTTTTCACAAAAGTGCCACTCGAGAATCATAAATTTGGAGTGAACCGCCTCGTCAGGTATAGAATAAGATAATAAGTATTGTGTACCTAGTTACAATATGACCCGATATCGATTTGAATGTCAGCAGAATACTTACAATGTTTCAGCACTTACGAGTCTAATCGTTCATTTGTGAGGTGGAGCACCTAGATTATAACCGGCCAAAAAGAAACTCTATATGCGACATTACACAAAAAGGTCGTATCATTTCATATTGCAAAAAAAGTGTCATTTAATATATCGTAACTTTTTCAGTGTGTGGTGCTTTCTGACCGAGTGATTTTGTCGGTTGGATCCCCAAGAGAAAGCCACACTTAGATTTATACTTGCGTAAGTACCTACCGGGGAGCAGTGTTTGAATTGAAACTTGAGATAGGAAAATCACAATATTGTAGACTTAACATTCGAAAATCAAATATTAATCGATGGGTCGTGCTGATCATATATTGCAAAATACTTATAATAAAAGTGAAATAACGGTTTGCTTGGAACAACCAATTGAAATAAACACTGCGTAAAACAATCCTCGTATAATAAATATTCACTCCGTTTCTCCGAAGAGATAGGCAGAGAGAATGGACCGCCACACTGTTCTCTCCTGACATAATTCTCACGATTATTTTACGTTCAAATTTATTTTTATTTTTATTTAATTTAATTTAATAAAAAAAAAATTGGTTATATGGATACATTTTTAGATCTTACTATTATTACATCTATTAGATCTTACTATTATTAGATCTTACTTACAATTTGTATTGTTTCAGATATATTTTATATTGAGTTGTAGTGAGACTCCTTGTGTCTTTTGGTAGTTCTTTGTAAAGTTTCAGTCCAATGTTCAATATCCTTGATTATCCTGTCTTAGTTCGTGCATTCGGTAAGTGATATCTGTCACAGTTCCTGGTCCAGTGTCTGTGTATGTCTGAATTTTAAGTTTATTTGTAGCTGCTGTCTGTTGTCTTTTCCATGGTCACTCTGTGTACAATTTTTAAGGTCTCATATTTGGTCAGGTCTAATATGTCCGTTTGTTTTGTTTGTCTGTAAACTTGTACGGTTGGGGTAAGGTAGTTAATGTTATATGCTAATATTATTATTTTATTTTGTTGTCTGGAGTCTGGAGATGTTCTTTTGGTTTCCTATCCTCCAGAAGGGAATCATATATGTCAGTCGGCTTTTAACATACGCTTCGAACATCATTACTTTTTCCCTTCTTGGTATGTAATTCTGTATTTTGTAGAAAAGGGATTAAAGCGATGCTAATTTGTATATATCTCTAACTATTCTTCTCTCATCTATTCATCCCATATGTTTAAACCATCTGAGTGAACCTTCATTAATTTTATTTAGGATACATTCATCCGTCTTATATTTCTTTCTTATCGTTAGATATTCTATCATACATTGTTTTTTGTACATTCTTCTTAGAGATCTAATTTCTACGGCAATGATCCTACTTTTATCCTTCTTCTGTCAACTACGAGGGTCGGCACTAGAACTGCAGCGTGCAATACCATCATTGCTTCTGTCTTTTTATTTATTTTAAACTTAACAGATATTTTCAAAGTATGATTTGCACAATATTAAGCACACGGTTGAAGAACTAAATGTATCGGCGAGAGCTTATTGCGGGCTGCGCCTTTGGGACTAGGGGTTGTGGAACAAAGGGTTGATTTATGGTAAAAAAATATGGATTTTTATTTATTGATCAAAAGTAAGTATTTAAATAATTTTGCTTTTAATTTTTTATCTAAATTACAGTGAATAACAACCTAACTAACACAAAATAAATTGGAAATTTTTGTTACTTTACAACAAATAAAAATGTTACGAAGCTTTTACGTTAAGCTTTTTCTCTTAAAAATACCATTAAATATGGGTTCATGTTCTTAATATTCGTGTACAATGACTAACATGCTGTCAAAAAAGTTTTTGCATAGTTCATAGATAATTTTCCATACACCCACCAACTTTTGTGAATAAATTACATTTCAGCGTGGCTTGAATATTTTAAAACGAATAAAGTTTTGGTTTCCTGTAAAAAAATATATATTGAAGTTAAAGTGATACAATTTACATGATTGATGTCACTTACGTCCTGTTTTTTAGATTATAATTTTTATCACCAAATTATTAAAATGAATAAATTTGTATATTTTTGTTAAAACTTATTTTTTACTGGTGTACAGGATGGCCAGTTCTTGATGTAAAACAAATTATGTGAATAGAATAAAATTGAACGATCCGTAGTTTAAAATATATAATCTTAAATACTATCCTTCTTCTTCATACTGTGCTAAGACATTTACAAATTGGCTACAGTATCCAGTTAAAATATAATATTCAATCCATTATTATAACTTAAATTATTAACTAACTAACTAACTAACCATCACGCTGTCTCCCCAAAGAGGTAGGCAGAAAGAATGAACTGCCATACTTTTCTTTCCTGACATATTTCTCTCGCTTCCTCGACATTCATACATCGTTTCATGCACGCGCGTCGATTTCTCTGACTCCTCACATGGTCGACATTCAATATTTGATTTATTTGGTCATGCCACGTTTTCCTCGGTCTTCCTCTATTTCTGGTTCCATTTACATAGTTGACATATAATATTTTTACCATTATTTCTTCATTCATTCTTTCCATATGTCCAAACCATCTCAATGATCGTTACATTATTTTGTTCATAACACCATCATTTGCACCGCATTCACTTCTTATATTTTCATTCGACACTCTATCATACACAGGGTATACACACATTCGTTTAAGAGATCTCATTTCTACTGCATTTATTCTACTTTCATCCTTCTTTTGCCAGTTCCATGCTTCGCTTCCATATATAAGGGTCGGTAGAAAAACACCATTGTGCACTGCCATTCTAGCTTTTTAGATAGGTTTTTGTTTGCGATGACAACTTGTTTTAACTTAAATTATTGGTACAAATAATTCAGACGTAAGCTATTTTACTAGATAAACTTTTAATAATGTAGTAAATCAAAATAAGTGTAACGACCACTTCAACCTTTTTATTTAGCTTGAACAATTATGATAAAATATTTATCATAGAATTGTCCTAGTTAAAGAAAACGCAATAATCTCATTAAAACCTTCATAACACGTTAATGCAAAGAAACCCTTTCGACACAAGTCGCTGATGCTAAGTTCCTTCTTAATACTACCCTGCAATGTTGCCAGTTGGTGACATAAATGCCCTTTGGTGAGGTTCTGTTGCCGGGCGCTTTATTCACAATATGATCAGTCTCTGGGCATCCCATAGCCAAACTACTGGAGTCGTGTTTCCTTCATTTATACTATTATTTTATTGCGCCAACTTCAAAGCTACTTCTAACGTGTTTGTTACTAATGTAAAATGGTCGCTATACATATAATACTTTATAATTTAAATAATCACATTTTGCAGACAAGTTTTGGTTGTGACGCATTGATTTTTCGAAAAAGGCTGTGTCAACCGTAACAAATCTGTAAAAAGTAAAATAAAGTGTTGTGAAAATACAAAGTTTGATTTTATTATTAAAATATGAATTCAAAATTCACAATACAAAGGCGAATAAAGAAAAGATTATTTAAAATACCAGAGTGGATACAAGAACGAAGAGTAAAGTTCAGGTGGCAGAGATACGGATACTTAGGACAACAGCAGGTAAGAAAGACTCTTCGAAATATAGTGAAGAACATACGAAATCACTAAGGTGGGAGATATTGTCAGATGGGGCAAAGAACGCAGAAGATACTTCCATGCGGACGTGCAGAGGATGGACCCCTTCAGAATCCCACACGTTGTAATCCTTCAGACTCATATTGGCTACCGTCTCACCAAAAAGATGAAGTCAATTTCTCGAGGGAGACCAGCATAATAATAGGAGCAGATCAAGGGTCTGAAAGGAGAAGAAAAAGAAAAGAAGCATCAAAACATGGATCTCTTTCTGTATGGAAAAAACAGCAAAAAGAAATAATAATATATGTAAAAAAAACAAGGTAAATTATCAAGAATATGGTTATCCCCCCAGAAAAAATACCATAGAATATAAAGTATTGAATAAAAGCGTCGGCTTATACAAATGTCGGTGCCCGTGTGGCAGATATAACATGCAGTAATCCCCACACGAGCAGCCGACATCGCATTCCCAATCCGGACCCGGAACGACCCCTAGCGGGGGCTGAGTAGTCCCGGTGTTTATCCAGGAGACGTTTAATGCAAGGAGGTTTAGTTTGGGGATCAGTTGGGAACTTTTTGTTTTCCTTTGCGAGACTGTCACGGTTGTCTCCGAAAGTTATCTCTATTAAAAGTTAAGCTTCAAAAGATCGCCGAACCTTGAAGTTTGGAGTTTAATCTCGTCAGAACATTCGCAACATTGTACAAACGATTCGGACTGCAGAATAAATAATTTGCTCCAAGTGCCTTATAATGATTACACTTTTAAACTAAAATAAGAATGAAATATTCTAGAACGTTTTTTGAATAATTAAAGTATATGGTATTCATTGATTCTCGAATAAGAATGTTAATAGTAGATTAACCTTTCATGCTCATGTTGAGAGAATTTGTGGCATTGCGCTGAAGATGTTGGGCTTCATAATTCGGACCGGAAGGGTTTTCAGAGATCCCAATGTGCTCAGAGTACTATACAATTCATTGGTTCGGAGTAGACTCGAAAGTGGTTCTGTGATATGGAGTCCGCACGAGGCGAGATATTCCCTTATGCTGGAGAGGGTTCAGAAAAAATTTCTGAGGTATCTCTACATGAAGGAGTATGGTAGCTATCCATGGCTCTATCCCACAGCGTTTTTTTGGGAATGTTGGGAATGTTGGGGTCTAATTCTCTGCAGCTTCGAAGAGACGGGTTTCTCATAACCCATTTCTTTAGGCTTATTAGGGGATATTTTGAAAACTCAGCCGTGCTCGAGGGTGTAGGTCTTTTTGTTCCCGACAGATATCTCCGACAGCGCCAGCATAGATTGTTTTACCTATCCGCCGCTAGAACCAACCTGGCTCTGGTGACACCGGTGGGAAGAGCAATCAATCTGCTGAACGCGGTCTCCTCGGAAATCGACGTCTTTCATATCAGTGAAAGTACGTTCAGAAGGCAAATACTCTTAATTCTGGAGGGTATCCTGTCTTCCTAATGTTCAACCATCTCTCATGCGTTTCTGGTAGTATATTATTATTTTACCAATATATTATTTTACTTGTTCTCAATAGATGCCTTAAAAATTAATTTTGTAATGTCTATTGATGAAATGAAATAAACTGAAACTGATAAACTGATAATCTTTATATAAAGTAATTGATGCGAATGAAAACGTCGGTTTTCTAGAATTTTTATTATTTATGAGATAATCAAATGATTTTATTGAAATCTCTTGATGGAAGTTCATTTTAAATAATAATTACTACTTTCACTTTTGTCTTTATTTCGATAGCGACCGGTTTTGCCAGGCTCGCTGGCATCGATAGACTGGTAACACTATTGTAAACTAAGTCCTTTATATACATACAGATCAGGGGTGGTAAACATGATTCTATACAAAAATAACCTTTAAATATATTTATGGAAAATTTACTGAATTTAAATATTGGTATTACAGGTATTCAAGGAGGTTCGTATTTAAAACAATGCATTTTAAATTATATTATCGCTTACATATTCATATATTTTATAATGTTATAAAAATTTTGTTTTTATTATTACTGAATTTCAATTTTATATGTTATAGTTCTTGGTCCGTAAGGTTGGCATCGCCTTATTCGGTTTTCCCCATCCATATAGCTGCTAAGGTCTGGAATCAAACAAAACAATTTTTCGGCAGTTTTTTTGTCGATTTTGGCATCTGTCGATGCCAGCGAGCCTGGCGAAACCGGTCGCTGTCGAAATAAAGACAAAAGTGGACGAAGTTAAAAACATCGTTTTATTTAATTATTATTTATTTATGAGAGTGCTATATTTCACCATAGGCATTATCAATTATCTAAAAAGGCGAAACATATCATTTCCATAAATTGTAATAAAACTTCTAGAAAACATAGTTCTAGTTTTCATTCAAATTAATCAAAGCATATGGTCTTCACAACACTTAATCATTGAAGTTGAAATACTTTCGCAACATTTATCTGCATTATACTTCATCAATCATATCATTAAATTTAAAAAATAGTGCAAAAAAATACCTTCCAGGTCGAAAAGATTTTTACATCCTTACAGACCTATTCAACAAACGGGCATTTATACCCTTACTTAAATACAACATGTTAATAATAAAACATAAAAGTTCTTTCCGAGGTTTTCAATTTGAATTTTCTTTGAAGAAAGTAATATCAATCTCCGTTATTGTTGTTGTAGGTAGGATGTTTTGTTGAGCAAATTAAGCAAAAAATCAAATAAATGATATACGAATTCTTATTTATTGTTCAAAGTTAGAAAATTCAGTATAAAATATTTAATATGGTCTAAAACATCCATTATCTAAAAGTTTTTTTTATAATGAAAGATTCGCCTAGCCTCTTGTAATATATTTTGAAAAAAATATGTAGGTTCGTACCATTTACAATCTATTAAAATTATTAATATAATGTGTCTTTATCTTACTGTATGATATGCTGCGTATCCAGACATTGATGAGAGACGATTGTACAATCAATGCCAAAACCGGTATAACCAATATTCATCCTAGTATAATCTTTTTATTATACAAAATTCTTAATAATTTTGAAATACTAACTAGTAAGAGCTTTTAGAAAATGATGGGTAAAATGTGTAATTCGCATATTGGAAATTTTTATTTATTTAAAAATAAAAGCAATCAAATCAAAATTTTATGATATAACTATTTAAAACTTTTTAAACTGTTAATGATAAACTTAATTTTTTTGTATAACAATTGTATTTTATTTTAAAACATAGGTTGATGAAACAGCTGTCGCGTAAGATAAAATACAATTTATCATAGTGTATCATAGTGTTTCGGCCAAAACAATGGACTATACTCTATAACCTGTATAATCTTCTTCGTAAATAATACATTTGTATAAAATATGAATAAAAATAAATATAAAATTAAAAAAAAAACTCAACCGATGCATAGTTGATGCAGCGCAAAAAATGTACTAAACACGTTCCATGCTGTGTCTTTCAAAATACAATAATGTAATTTAAAAAAGTTTAGATTGCAATGTATAATAAACGAACATTTTGAATTCTTTAAACTATGCATGATTAAAATATTATCAATTCGAGAAGTAATATAACCTTGTCAATTTGCTTATTGTACTATACATATAATATACAGAAAATCTTCTCAGTCGCCTAGAGAGAATGGTTTGCATTGAAGATTTTCTTTTGTTATGATGATTATCTCCAAAGAATAGGAGCATTTGAAGTTCACGATAAAAGTAAAGTAAAACAACTGAGATTGCAGCGGATTTTATATTTACTTCGCCGAGTATTTTCTGAGCTCTCTCCCGGCTGCATTCATCTGTCTCAATTAAGGAACTAACCATCTGATTCGTTATACTAGACAAAAGAGAATTTCGCATCTCTCTTCATTTTAATTAGGGAGAGAACCTTCATTCGAACCTTATTTATTTCAATCCCATTTGAAATATATATAGGTAATTTGTTTCAAGTAACAGAATCTACATAATTACTCTATATATTGCTCAGAATAATAGGGTTTATAAAACCCATTTTCATATAATAGTTAACATAGTTATATATATGAAGAAAAAAAATTAACTTACCATCAAACCGTTTCCAGGGGTAGGTAGAGAGGATGGACCGCCATACATACATATCTAGATTCTCGCCCGTCGTTTTGAGACTTCTTTCTAAATTAAGAAGGGATACCACCGTTCTTCGTCAGCTTGTCTTCATCCACTGCTGGAGGTAAACCTTTCCACTCCCACGCCATTTCTTTCGATCTCTCACCAGTGTTCTCCAGGCCCTTCCCGCCGTCCACACAATATCATCGCTGAACCTGGTTGGCTGCCTCCTGACACTTTTCCGGCCCAACCTTGGCCTGCATTCAGTAACCCTCTGGCTCCATCCCGTCGGCACACATGACCAGCCCGCTGCCATTTCATCCTCGCAATGCGTATCCCTACATCGGTGACTCTGGTGCATCTTCTAATATCCACGTTGGGTATGTGGTCTCTAAGCGAGATACCCAAGATGGATCTTTCCAAGGCCCGTTGTGCAGCTTTGATTTTGTGCATTACTTATTTAGTTAACGTCCATGTCTCGCATCCATAGGTCATCACAGGAAACAAAACTGGTCCAGCACTTTTGTTTTTAAATTTTGTGCCATGTCCGACTTGAAGATGTTGCCCTGCCATCCGAATGCAGACCAACCGAGCTGTATTCTCCTATCAATCTCCTTGACTTGACCGCCTCTTTCAAAAGCCAACAGATGATCAAGGTACACATATTCACCTACCACTTCTATATTTTTATTATGGATTTTAATGTCTTCAATTTGTGTGTTAGTCAATATTCATTTTAAGGCCAATTTTTTGATATGAGTTTATGTTTAATCCATGGTTCGTCCAGTCCAGTGTTATAAACGCGTCTTTCATTACATTGGTGAACAGTTTTGGAGACAAAGTATTTCCCTGTCTGACACCTTTTTGGATGTATACACGGTTTGTCAAATCATGCATGTACTTGTAAACTTGCATACCACAGTTTAACGCCTTTAAAATCATTATAGTGATTGCTTTAAATAATGAAAATAAAAATATATGTTTAGTCTAATCTACTAATATTTTAGTGGATTTGTTCTCAATGTACAATTTAAAAAGATTTTTTATTTTCATTGTTAACAATGAACTTCTACCATGAATTTTCAAAAAACAACATTATTTTTTTAAATGCTTGCTTTGCGTCATACAAAATATAATAACATACTCGGAACGAAAAAAAAAACCGAATCAAATTAAAGTTATTTTCACGAATGTCTCTAGACGGTAAATAGAATAACAGCCGTAGCCTCAAGGTATTTGAGATGTGGATACATCAAATAATGTTTCCAGGAAATACCTTAGAAAGGCGAAGCCTTAAGTGAAGCGTTTACAATAATGAAAATTTTCGAAAGTGAATCTCCAAATGTATTTCACTATTTACATATTTCCCTAGAGTGAATTTCCCTACCTTCCGTAAGTTGGCACTCGCTAGTTGTTGACATGTCGTTGAGAACGACTTGTATAAGAAACGAAGATTTCACTTAATTTATGAAGTTCTGAGTGGCAAGAGCTATGACTGCCATACCGAAGGTCTCGGGTTCGATTTCCGGCAATGTGGGAGTATGATTGTCACATTGTCTTTGGTTTGGTATAGAATTCACGTGACGAAAAACGTATCATATGTCATGAGAATCAATAGCTAAAACGTTGTATAGACTCAAACAACCTGCTTTATACAAATATGGAAAGCAACGGGATACAACCACATTAAAAAAAAGAAAAGTTCCAAGTACGTCTAAAAAACCAACAAGATGTTAATAAATTTCCAAACCAATCCCTTGGATTCATACTAAAGAATAATGAGGATCTTTGTCAACAATATACTACTAATAACTTTTTGTTTTTTTGAATGTATAAAAATACTTGTAGACAAAAACTGGATTTTACCCATTGCGGGTTAATCATTCTCAAGGATTAATTGTATCTCAATATAGACGGAGATGTAAAAAAGGCCACCATATTCTGTTTAAAAAAAAAAACAATTTACATCTTCGTCTCTATTGAGATACAATTAATCCTTAATAATAATGACTTCTTTAAATAAATCACGTACATTCATGTATTAACCGGACATTTGAATTTTCTGCAAAAAGTGTTCCAATTCAAACCGTTGCACTTTTTAAAACGTAACGTGTGACGAATAATTTACAATGTGAGATTCACACTAGAGTGATTTTCAAAATTCAAACAAATTCACATTTATAGAGTTACCGCTTTCGCGTGTAGCGAATGATACAAAATAAAACAAAAACAAAAAATGCCTTTCGAATATTTTTAAATGGACGCGAGAATGAACCATATTTGGAAAGCAACTTGTGCACCTGCCAATGTTTAATGATTCGCGAATCTGGAACGAAATGTTTCACACGTGTAAAAATAGTTAGACTGTGATTTTTAAATATTCAAATATTGTTTACTAACTCGAACTGGGATTCAACTTGAAATATATAGTATAATAACATATTCGATAGTCTTCGAGGTAGAGTGGCAACAGTTCCACACCGAAGGTCGCGGGTTAAATTTTCAGCGATAAAGTGTGAAAAAAAATTATCACGCTGTCTTTGGTCTAGTAGAATTCACGTGATAATAAAAATAGAAACAGACAAGCTACCTATCATATGTCATGAGAATCAATAACTTTAAAGCTGTATACAGTAATTGGGTTTGAATTGCTTATAACTGCATTTAAAAAGTTCAAATGACATCCCAAGAACCAGCTGATGTGTAATAAGATTTGCCGTAAGTCAATTCCTGGGGATTAAATTTAAATATCAATTTAAACATGTATTGAAACTATTTATATTTATTAAATAGCCCATTGTTTTGGCCGAAACACTATGATACCTTAACATTTTAAACTGCTAAATTAAATAACTTTGTTTTACGTATCACAATTGTATATTATTTTACGCGACAGCTGTTTCGTCAACCTATGTTGTACATTAAAAAGTTTTCCCCTATACAATTAAGCTAAAAAATAATAATATTATACTATTTACCTTTAACCTTTGTAACCTTTCTAATTAATGTAATCTACTTCCTTTTATGGTTTATTGTCTTTAATTTATTATGTGTCATCGTTTTTGACTCTATATTATGTGTAATTGTTCCTCCTAATTACTGTTTTTATTATTATATTTTCACCTTTAATATTTTCTCCTATAAATAGTAGCTAACCATTCTTTTAATTGAAATATTTAGGTATAAAAACTTCAAAATTATATCAAAGAAATTATTCAAATTGACATAGGAACAAATACACATAAAAGTTCGAAAAATCACGAAAATTTGAAAATTTGAAAACCTGATGATGTCAATATAGGTTGACGAAACAGCTGTCGCGTAAAATAAAATACAATTGTAATATTATACATTAAACAAAATTATGTAATAGAACAATTTTATTTGTATGAAGTTTATTTGTTGCTGTGATTTTATTGGCGTTAATTGATGTAGAGATAAAATGCAGAATTGAGGCAGCAAGAGCTACGTTTAATAAAATGAAATCACTCTTCTGCAATGATAACGTAAACTTGAAACTCCGCCAGAGAATGATCAAATGCTATGTGTGGTCTATTTTATTGTACGGGTGTGAAACTTGGACCCTGAAAGTTAACTCAATGAACAAACTAGAAGCATTTGAAATGTGGCTCCATCGCCGAATGCTCAGAGTTTCCTGGACAGACATGATTACCAATACCGAAGTCCTGAGGCGAGCTAGCGTTGACAGGGAATTGTTATCAACTATCAAGGTTCGAAAAATCTCACATCTGGGTCATATACTGCGTGGGGAAAAGTACCACCTTCTCCAACTGATATTGGAGGGAAAAATTGAGGGACACCGAGGGCCCGGAAGGAGACAGATGTCCTGGCTGCGAAATGTGAGGGAGTGGACCGGCATCCGAAGTGTGGAGGAGCTGTTCCAAGCGGCGCAGGACAGGGACAGGTTCGCCGAAGTGATCGCCAACGTTGGGGGGACCCGACAGGGCACTTGAAGAAGAAGAAGAATTAACAATCTGTTAACCAAAATCTTATACTCGTATAGATTTTACCACATATTCCACTCATAGATCTCATTTCTACTGAATCTATTCTACATTTATGTCTTGAGCAGATCCGTACTTCTCTTCCATACATAAATGTCAGGACAAGAGCACCTTTGTGAACTGCCATTTTAGCTGTTTTGGATTGACTTTTGTTCGCGATGATAACTTAAAGTGAATGAATTGTTATATTTAATTATCTTATTTTTCTTATTCTGTGTCATGTCGGATCCCCCTAACGTCGACTATTACTTGAAAGTGCGTGTTTTGAGATTATAATCGTATTTTTCTGATGATTCTATGTTACTCTTTATAGATACGGGTTCAAAAACAATATATTTCCTCTATTTGGTGTATTTAGGCTATTATATACATATTTCCTGTATTTGGTGTATTTGATTAAGTACGAAATATTTATTGCTTAAAGAACAATGATGTAAAACTCAATATTAAATAATTAATGTAAATGAAAACGTCTGTCTTCTAGGAGTTTATTAAGAAGTCATTTAATAAAACTTCTAGAAGACAGACATTTGCATTTATATTAAACACGAAATATTTGTTTACTATTGTTATGTGCATTAATATCATACTCAACTTTTCTATTCTATTAATTTGATAATCAAATAATTTTACTGAAATCTCTCAATGGAAGTTCATTTTAAATAATAATTAAAGAAAACGATGTTTTTTAACTACTTCCATTTTTGTCTTTATTTAGACAGCGACCGGTTTTGCCAGGCTCGCTGGCATCGACAGACTGGTCATTTGATGCGACAAATGAAAAACCGTCTCTCTCTTAGTGATATTTATAATAATGTCGTGTATTGTCGTGCAATATTTATCGTCTTTTTCTTCTTTTTCTTCCTTGTTGTAGACCTATGTGGTCTGTTCCCCAGAGTGTTGCTCCTCCTGTGTGGTAGACTCCCAGCTGTTCTTCCATCTTTTAGGAGGTCTTCTCTATGAGGCCGATTATGCAATGCAACGTAACGTGGTGTTCATTCTTTGAACATGCCCGTACCAGTCCATTTTTCGCTGTCTGCTCCATCTTATAATATCCTCAACCTCACATATCTCTCTTATTCTAGTGTTCCTCACGTGATCGTCTTGCCTAATATCGTCCTCAGTGTCTTCATCTCGGAAGTCCTCAAAACTTGTTTGGCAATATTTATCTTCTTTTCTCCTTATAGACCTTTGGTCTGTTCCTGTGATCAAGCTGGCCTCTCTTGGAAGGTTGATTCCCAACTATCTCTCCATCTCTTCGGCGGTCTTCTAGGGGAACGGCAGTCGGCAGGAATCTGATGCGCCACAGCGTGTGGGATTCTAGTGGGATCCATCCTCTGCACGTGCACATTCCATTATATTCTGCGTTGTCTGCCCCATCTCACGATATTCTCCACCTTGCAAATCTCGCGGATAGCCGTGCTCCTCACTTATCTCGAATAGTCCTTATATATTTATAATATTTTCAAATCCATATAAACTTAAAATCTATCATTTATGGTCCTCTCTGGACACACAATTCAATTACAATATGATAAAACAAACTCAATGATAATTTAAAATAATGTTGTTGTTTAAAAAAAACTTATTTTGTTTAAGTTGATTTATTAAAGTGTAAAAAACTTATAATAAACATTACAGTCAAGCCTAGCCAGACACAATTTTGTAATATTGTGGTAGTTTTGTCTTCAGACATTTTGTAATAACAGAAAATAGAGATATTTTCTCCACAAAATTTCGTGTACCATCTGATTAAATAATTTAATGAAAGAGAAAATAAGAAATAAGCAAATTAGTTTATGTACTGTAGTTACAACTTCATATACGGAGAATATTGGTTTAAAAAAATGTAAAGCTTTTTTGATGTTTTTATAATGTAATTGAAGGAAAGATAAACCTATGGATGTATTACGTAGAACAAATTAAAATTGAGTACTGTTTGATGAATAAACTATAACCAGTTCAGAAACTATTTTCTTAAATTAATACAGAACATTGTCTTGCATATATCTTGAATATTTAATAGAATTTGTTTAGATTTAGATTCAATATATTAATTATCAAGCGTTATCTATGTTTATTTTAGAAACTGTCATACCAAATGACGTCTTAAACAATATTAAGATATAGTTTCAAATAAGAGAAGCTTATGCTAATAATTCGTTAAAACAACGCTGATACATTCTGAATTCTTGGTGAAATATCTAATACATATTACGGATAAAAAAATATTGTTTATAACATTACCAGTATGAAAAACTATATACTGTGATGAAGATTATGAAACAGAGGGAGAAAACCAAAACTTCATGAGATTAAGAATCTTCTTCTTCTTCAAGTGCCTTGTCGGGTCCCCCCAACGTTGGCGATCACCTCGGCGAACCTGTCCCTGTCCTGCGCCGCTCGAAACAGCTCCTCCACACTTCAGATGCCGGTCCACTCCCTCACATTTCGCAGCCAGGACATCTGTCTCCTACCGGACCCTCGGCGTCTCTCAACTTTCCCCTCCAATATCATTTGGAGCTTTTAGTAATTTTCCCCACGCAGTATATGACCCAGATGTGAGATTATCCGAACCTTGATAGTTGATAACAGTTCCTGTCAACTCAAGCTCTCCTCAGGTTTTCAGCATTGGTAACCATATCTGTCCAGGGAATTGTGAGCATTCGGCGATGGAGCCACATTTCAAATGCTTCCAGTCTGTTCATTGGGTAGACTTTCAAGGTCCACTTTTCACATCCATACAATAAAACAGAACACACATTGCATTTTATCATTTCTCTGGCGGAATTACAAGCTTATGTTATCATTGCAGAAGAGTGATTTCATTTTATTAAACATTTTTTTATTTAAAAAAAGACTAACAACAAAGATTTTAATCAATGATATTAGAATTAATTTTACTATCTTCAATGTGAGCAAAAAATAGCTCATTATTATGAAGAAGGAATCTGGTCGTGGCCAGGCTCGAACCCAAGTCCCCTTGATCAGAAGCCAAGCGTTCTATCCCCTAGACCACCACCAGATTTAGCTCTTGCTGCCTCAATTTTGCATTTTATCTCTACATCTGGGTCATAGATTGTGTTAGTATGCTGCCTAGGTATTTAAAATTGTATACCCTTTCAACGTTACGGCTGTTCAAATGCAATATTGACCCACTGTAGTCAAGCCGTCCGATTGTCATCCATTTGGTGATCAAGAATGATGGATACAAAACTAAAAATTGTTATTTGAACAACAACAACAACAACAAACCACCAGGCAGTTTCTCCGGAGGGCTAGGCAGTAATTATGGTTCACCACACTTTTCTATTCTGACAAATTTCTTTCGCTTTTTTCACATCCATACTAGGAGTCATGCACACACTTCGATTCTTCCATTTCTTACATTCTCGATCTTTAGAATTTGATTTTTCTCCTTATGACAGTATGACGACATCAACATCGGTCTTAATAGACTCCGTATACCGTTAACATAGATATACGTAGATCGTTAACATATACGATCTTAACCATTTTTATTCATCCATACGTTCCATTTGTCCAAACCATCGCAGTGATCCTTTAATGTTCTAAACGCTTTTATCGCTCTGCGTTCCTTCTTGCTATCGCCATTTTATTGACACGCGAATTCTACACCAGACCAACGACAATGTGACAATTACACTACAATCGCCGGGAATCGAACCTGGGACCTTCGTAACACTTACAACTACGTCACGAAGTTTTTCTAAACCTTCTTCTTCTTCTTCCTTATTGTAGACCTATGTGGTCTGTTCCCCAGAGAGTTGCTCCTCCTGTGAGGTAGATTCTCAGCTGTCCTTCCATCTTTTAGGAGGTCTTCCATGAAGACGAGTCCCATGAGGTTGATTATGCAATGCAATGTAGGGGAGTCTGGTGGAGTCCATTCTTTGAACATGACCGTACCAGTCCCTTTTTCGCTGTCTGCTCCATCTTATAATATCCTCAACCTCACATATCTCTCTTATTCTGGTGTTCCTCACGCGATCCCTCAGTGTCTTGCCTGCTATCGTCCTCAGTGTCTTCATTTCGGAAGTCCTCAAAACTTGTTTGGTCCTTACTGTGTCTGCCCTTGCTTCGACGCCATATATTATTATTGGTCTTACGCATGCTTTATAGATTCTCATCTTACTCTTAAAGGCCATGTCTTTGTTTTTCCATATTGTGGATTTTAGAGCCCCAGAGATTGCAGCTGCCTTGTTTACTTGGGCTTGTATTTCTTCCCGCAGATCAGCTCCCCCACCTGGGTTATGCCTTGATACTTGAAGGTCCTGACCTGTTCTATGGCTTGATTTTCTATAACCAGGTTACATGTTTTGGGTGTTTTGGAAAAGGTCATACATTTTGTTTTTTCGATGGAGATTGTAATGTTGTATTTCTTACAGGCGTGATGTAGTCTGTCTAGCATTTTTTGTAGGTCATTATTGTTTTCAGCTATGATTATAGCATCGTCTGCATAGCAGACCACATTGACAATTTGCTCTCCCATCCTATATCCCAGTTGTAGCGATTAGGTCTCCTCTGTAAGTTTGTCCATTATCAGATTGAACAAACTTCTGAACCGATTTTTGAATATTAAAGATACTGATTTTGAATTCTTTCTGAGTGAAAGAATTTTTTTAAATTTACTAATTTCAACAGTTTTCGTAATAAGGAATCCGTCTTTATTGTTTACTTTACCATAAATTCTTTGCCTAATGAAATTTAAAAAATAATTAAACACGATTATAACATTCCATTCATAAATATTTTTATATTGTGGGATATATCTTAGAAATGAAACTGAATGATTTCGGATCAAACGTAATTCTTCGGCAACTGCCCATTTTATTTTTCTTTTCCGGGATAGTCCATTAAATAAATGGATTCCTTTGTACCGTGTAACTACGAACCTTCACATGTGTATGTAAGAACATAAGTGTGTGGCAATGGATTTGGTCATTTTTTTTTAGATATATCTACAATTCTGTTGAATTTTCGTGCAAACTATTCAAAATTAAAGAGACATTTCAAAAACTGTTCAAAATTTTTATTTTAATTCTCAACAAAAAAAAACAAATGAAATAAAAAAATATATGTACAATAAATATTTTGTTTGATTCCATTTGTTTTGACCGGTTTCGACACCTCGAACCCATCTTCTGAACATTTTTTCTTCATGCACTTCTGTCAAGAAATTTCAAAATCCAATTAAGGTTGATATATTTATTTTTAGAAGGGTTTTAGCAATAATATGATATGATGTTGTAAATCTTTTAATTTCTAATAACAAGTGAATCTTCCAAACGTCTTCCACTAAAATAACACTCCATTATTATTTATTTAAATAGTTAATTTTCAATAAATAGTATATGCATTCATCTGCCTCCGAGGTAAAGAAATAGTTTTCGATTGGTCCAGTCTATCGATTTGTATTTTATTCGTTCTCGGATTAGCCAGTGAAGTTCTTTCAGGAGCGGCGTGATATGACTTATGGTATCCGCTCTGGTCTCAATGCCATATGTCAGTATAAGCCTAATGCAGGTTTTGTATATTCTGACTTTAGTGTCAGTGTTGAGAATTCAGTGCATCAATAAACTTTGTACATTTAAATTAAATTTTAAGAGATATTTAACGAACGTTTGTATGAATTATACTGATTTGTAAACTTATAAATTTTTTTTAAAAACTGAGTTACAATCGAATATATCTCACAGTTCGGTAAAAAAATCGATTGAGAAACATTCACTATCCGTATTCACTTTGATTACTTTCCATTTAATGTGTCTTAAATAAAAGTTCACAGCTCCTGCGAAACCAATCCATCGCAAACTTCAAAGAAAAGGCCATAAATTTAGCACGATTTAATCGCAGTTGAAGCACAACCGCAGTTCGAGAAGGATATGGTAGGTACAGTGGGTCAATGCAGATGCAAAAAGGTGAAACTTGAGATTAATCGGTACTTAGAGAAAGTTTGGATGGGAACAAGGGCGCTTGCTGGAAACTTTCTGTCTTAGGAAACGTGTTGCAAGGGCAGTCCTGAGGTATAACCCAATCAATATTGCGGCCTCTCCCTGCCTGGCGAGGCAACAGCTCGCTGTTGGCCATTAATCAAGCGGCCGACCGGTTCCATTATGGAATCGAGTACGACTCGCTTTTCGCAAATTCTCAGTTATGTCATTTGTTGTACGGAGCGAGGGCGGCGATAGGGCGGGACGGTCTCGCTCGCGCTTTTGTGGACGCGAGTCGCGGGGCAAATTGATTATGCTATGCTAATTGTCGGCAAACGATTAATTAAATGGAATCGGAATAAGTTTAAATGAATCCGCACACCTCTCCAGGTGAAATAATTCGTTTCTCAATTGCAGTTTTACACAGTGAAATAAGAATACCATTCAAAATAAATTAAATAAACGTTTTGCATAGATACATTTAGTGATTGTTTGTATTAAATTTGCTAGAACAGTCTTTAAATATTGATGATCTTCTATTACGTTCAAATATTCATGAATTCAAAGAATGATTAAATGTTATATATGGTCTGTTCTACTTTATGGCTGTAAAACCTGGACTCTGAAAGTGAATGTAATCGGTTGGAAGCGTTCGAGATGTGGATATACCGCATAATGCTCCGTATACCGTGGACCGATAGGGTCAGTAATGCAGACGTACTGCTGAGAGCCAGAGCAAATAGAGAGCTGTTGTCGAGTGTGGAAATTAGAAAGGTCTCATACTTGGGTCATGTGCTAAGGGAAGAAAAATACCACCTCCTTTAACTGATATAAATGGTTTAAGTGGAGGGACGTCGGGGAGTTGGAAGAAGTGACAGGAAAGACAGGAATAACAAGAGTTCAGAACCTGTTCCAAGTGGCGCAGGATAGAAATGCCTTTGCTGCAGTGATCGCCAACGTAGGGGGGGACCTGACACGGCACCGAAAGAGGAAAGATATTTATGAATCTTCTTGGTGCAGGTCTGTTTCTTAAGAGAGATTGGCCTCCTGCGAGGTCGACTCTCGGCTGTCGATCCATATTTTTGGTAGTTTACCCGGAGGTCGTCTGCCTTGGGGTTGACCGTACAATTCAATAGGGGTAATAGAGGTAATAGTAATTGGGTTCAAATGACCTGTTGTATACAAGAAAGAAAAAGAAAAAGAAAAGGGGGAAAATTCATATTAATTCATATAAATTCAAATAAATTCATATAGGAGGGAATCTAGATGGGTCCATACTACTCACGTGTGCATGCTTTCATATGTCAACGTTTATGTCTTCTCCATTGCTTGCATATTATCCTTATACTTTCATTCCTTTTTCGGTCATGCAGTGTGTTGCCAGATATGTTCCTCGGTGTCTTCATTTCTGATACTCTGAGTGCGTTTTTTTTATAATTGTGATGTTTGCCCTACATTGTACATGTATTCAATATGTCATGATGGGTCGCACACAAGCTTTTTTTTATAATTAAAATTTTCATTCACTTAACTAACTAACTAACTAACTAACCATCACGCCATTTCCCCGGAGGGGTAGGCAGAGAGGATGGATCGCCACACTGGCCTGTCCTGGCACACCTCTCGGGCTTCCTCCACATTCATACATTGCACCATGCACGCACGTCGATTATTCCGACTTCGAATGTGGCCGCCTTTTAGTAATTGGTTGATTTGGTCATGCCATGTTTTCCTCGGTCTTCCTCGGTCGTCCTCGGCTTCTTTTCCCACTCACACTGCTTATGTACAACTTTTTAACCATTCTACTTTCATCCATTCGTTCCATATGTCCGAACCATCTCAGGGATCCTTTTTTAATTTTATTCATGATGCAGTCATCTGTCTTACATTTCTTTCTTATTTCATCGTTCGGTATCATACAACGTTTTCCCGCACATTCTTCTTAGTGATCTCATTTCTATGGCGTTAATCCTGCTTTTATCCTTCTTTTGCCAGATCCAAGCTTCATTTCCATACATGAGGGTTGGCACTAGAACTCCATTGTGTACTGCCATCTTTGCTTCTGTGGATATATTTCTATTTGCAGTAATGACTTTGAGTGCACCATTTATTTTATTCCCAGCACCAACCCTCCTTTCGATGTCTTTCTCCATTTTTCCGTCTCTTGTAAACATGCTTCCCAGATACGTAAATTCAGTAACTTGCTCCAATTTCTCGCCCATCGCACTTATATCACAAATCGTCATACATTCTTCTTTCTCGAAAACCATCACTTTAGATTTAGATACATTCATCACCAAGTCACTATTTTTGCATGCCTCATACATCCTTGCCACTAAGAATTGCAAATTGTCTTTACTGTCAGCGATTAACACAGCATCGTTTGCATATAACAAACAGCTGACTGACAAACAATTCATCTTAGCGATTCATTCACTTAGTTATTGTATTTCATATATCAAATTTGTTAAATTGTCTAGAACAGTCATCAAAAAATGATGATCATTTGTTACGTTCATATCACATTTTTCCATAGTGCGAATAGGTTGAATGTGAAAGGTTGAAGGTCTCAAAAGAAATGAAAGAATGACAGTTTGAGAAATTAATTGAATGTGCATTTCTAAAATGGATGAACGTATGTATTTGTGAATTAGAAAAGTAGGCTAAGAAAGTGTTATTAAGCGAACGAAAAACTTTAAAATTTGGGTTTTCCCTTACAACCTTGAGAATGATTTACTAAAATTAATAGTGTACTCGTATTATCAGGAAGATGACTGGGAGATCATCAATCATCCCTGGAAAGCTCATCGTCCTAAGCAGGTTATACGACCTAAAGTAAGAAGAAGAAGAAGAAGAATAGAGTATTAAATAGCTATGATTGAAAAGCAAAATGATTATCATTTTTATATATAGATGTCATATAAATCACAGAACTGATAAAAGTTTAAAGTAGAAATAATGTACTTGAGATTTAATATTTTATATTTAATCCTTACAAGGTTGGATATAAATCTCTGAAATGAGATGAATTTGTAACGTGGTTGAAAGGGTTATTAATAAAATACCGAAAGGGTCACTGAAGTTGTTTGAATACATATAAATAATTGAAATGGAGAGAATACGATGTTTTATGAAGCACGAAATATGGGGAAATCGAGTAAAAACCTGGGTAAAGACTTTTTTTTTTAAATCCGGACACATTAACAGTCAGAAAAAATGATGTGGAATCACAACTGATTTATAAATGTATTGTAGAAGAAAATATAATAGCATAAAATGATGGAATAGTATGGTAATATTTTTGTAGCTAAAGGGAAACGAGTGATGATTAGAGTGTTCGGTATTCATTTGTTCTCATTCTTCTTCTTCTTTTAAACCTTTGGTCTGTTCTTGTAATCAGGCTGGCCTCTCTTAGAAGGTCGACTCCCAGCTATCCCTCCATCCCTTTGGTGGTCTTCCGGGGGGACGTTAGCCGGCAGAAATCTGATGCGCCACAGGCGGTCCATCTATGCACGCGCGCATTCCAGTATCTTCTGCGTTGTCTGCCTCATCTCACGACATCTTCCACCTTGCAGATTTCGCGGATAGCCGTGTGTGCGCATTTGTTTACCTCATCCATTTAAATTATGTCTGCCGTAAATAATTTATTACAAAAATATTATATTATGCTCCATTAACTTATAATACCATATTCTGTTCAATATACTTGGGTATATAAAAAAACAGAGGCTTGATTCTTTTTACATTTGAAAACGCCTTAACAAGGCGAAAAATGTCATTCCCATTACATATAATAATAAAAAATAACCAATTAACCATCACGCCGTCTCCCTAAAGAGGTATGCTGAATAATGGACGACCACGCAGTTCTTTATTTTATCACACTTCTCCCGCTTCCTCAACATCCATACATCGTGTTATGCACGCGTGATTTTTCCGGCTCCTCGCGTAAGGCCAACATATAATAAATTATTTGATTGATTTGACGCTGATTCGTGCCACAGCTTCCTCTATTTCTAGTTCCATTTGCGTCGTACATGTATTATAATTGAAAACACATAGTAAAACTTCAAGAATATATACATCATTATTGTTCAAGAAACAACAAAGAAACAAGTCATTCATTAGCATCACCAGAGGTATCGTTCAAATTGATAATGGTATCAGGAAATGAAATGAATATGTTCTTTGTTAATACTTTAATTGAAAAAAAATGTATGAAGTGTGAATGCTGCGACTTATGGCCTGTAACTTTGACCACACAAAGCACCGAAAACTGTGAGTTGCCCAAATAACCATGGAAAGAGTCATGTTAGGAATAAGCCTTAGATACAGAATAAAAAACGATATGTTGAGAGAAAAAACAAAGGTCAATGTAATTATTAATCACGTAGCGACTCTAAAATGACGATGGACTGGTCACGTAGCCAGAAGTTCAGACGAAAAATTGAAAAAAGAATTTTGTCTTCGAGTATAGACCGCAAAGAGTATTGCAGGGCGACCGCAACTACGGTGATAGGATGGCCTGAACTAACACGTCGGCATAACTGCATCCAGTCTGCAAGGATAGAGTAGCATGGAAGCAAATGGAGGAGGCTTTTGTTAAGGAATGGGCGGGAATAGGCTGGAGAAAAATAAGAGAATAAGGAATACTTTCATAGTTTTATCACGTAAACAACTTTCTTTCTTATATTACAATAATTATCAAATTAACGAAAATATAAAATATTACAGAGTTGGAGCATTACGAAGACATTATTATTTACTAATTGTTTTATTGGGTTTTCAAATAACTGGTTAATTGTAATTTTTGTAAGCAAAGCAAAATGCTAATGAAGCTATTAACATCACAAAGGAATAATAATTGAGCACTCTATCAAAACCTCTGTTCATAATTAATTCTTTTAGGAAATGTAAAGATTTTTTTAACGAGTTTTCTTTGATTTAATATTCTGGTGTGGTAAGAATTTTTTATTTTAAATGTGCATATTTTTGAAGCAGGCCTAACCCACCCATTGTTTTATGCAAACTAACCTTTATCTCAAAAGAAAATCCATTATCAAGGATCCTACTATGTATACAGTGTTTTAAAATAATACTCGGTTAATAACGACGTAAACGAAACGTAGAAATGGAAAAAAGGAACAAAATCAAATATTAAATGACCACGTGAGTAGTCGGAAGAATCGACATGCGTGGAATACTCCGTAAATAATTGTTGAGGAAGAAGTCTGTCAGTTCAGAGAGATGGTGTGATGGTGAATAATTTAGTTAGTCGGTTTTTTTGGGTAATATTTTTTTTATATTCTACAGGTCGTTTCAACCCAATTACTGTAGAAGAGAGTGATAGCTAATCGCCATATTATTGTCACGTAAATTCTACACCAGACTAAATACAGTTTGACAATCACATTGCCATCGCTGGGATCGAACCCGGGACCTACAGTATGGTTTCCAACCTTGCTTGGATCATCGTCCGCTTTAAGTGAAAAAAAAAAATACGTCATCACCCTCTATCATAAATAGTTACACCTAATATTAAAATATGGTAAAACATTATATGTATTTGTTTACAATCACAAATTTAACATTAAGATGAGTATCAAATGTACCAGAAATATACACATCATATTTAAATAGTTTTTTTTTTAAATTGTTTATTTATGAAAATAACATTATCATACGCTTTTACAACTCCGCCACCAAGGTCGACCTAGACCAAAATTTTCTAAGTTTTCACATAATAAAAACTGTAACTATCCTCAGGCTATATCAGGAAATAAATAGATTTTTATGCATACGAAAAACATAAAATTTTCATTGGATGTGTCTACTTATCTACATTCCGTAAAGGTCCATTAACGGTTTTATTACCTCGAAGATTCGGGATATCTTTAGCTGCTTGATCTGGTTGCCAATATTTTAAGGGAATCCAGCCTTCCGGACGAACGTTTTCCCCCGGTATAGTTCGGCCAGGACTTAAGCAAATGCTCAATATACCTTTTCAAGTTTATCTGAGCTTTTACGAAGGTTGTCTAATTTAGGAAAATAAAACGTCCGAGTAAAAAAGGGACAAAGCAATTTCGATCATTCGGCCGTTTTGTCCAAACCTTAAAATATACGTTTGATTGAAAATAATGCCTTTCCAAAAGTGGAACAGGTTTTCGGCTAGTAAAAAAAACTTTACGTTTCGCGTTAAATAAAATTGCTTTGATAAAACGGTGACTATTTGTAAGAAAATCCCAATGAATATTTAAATTTAAATTATGATAAGGCCTTAAGTTGGCGCCTCCTTGAAAACAATCGAACGTTATCGAAATATTTTTCATTATTTTACAAAATATGGGTGCGATAATGGATTAAACTAACTAATTAACTAACCATCACGCTGGACCACCATACTGCTTTCTTCTGGCATGCTTCTTTTTCCATTCATACTGCTTGTATAAAACATTTTTACCATTATTCGTTCATTCATTCGTTTCATATGTAGAAACCATCTCAGGGATCCTTTTTTAACATTAATTATGATGCAATAATCTACCTTACTTCTTCTTCTTCAGTCAATTCCCGCCTCATTCATTTGCTTCCACGTCACTCGGTCTTGTGCAGACTGCATCCAGGTTATTCAGACATGTCTGTTCGGGTCATCCTTTCACCGTAATTCCGGTCGTCCAGTATTTCTCTTTGACGTTCATGGTCTTTATCTGCCTTACATTTCTTCGTTATTTTGCGGTCATTACAGTGTGTCATTCGGCTTTCAAACATACTCGTAGATCGTTTTCCCGCACATTCTCTTCGGTGATCTCATTTCTACGGCATTTGTCCTACTTTCATCCTTCTTTGCCAGCTCCAAGCTTCACTTCTATAGGATGTATTTTTTAGAGGTCTACAATACATATTCAAAATGAAAAAAAAACTCATTGAAATAATGTTAATGTCTATGATTTTGGCTTTATTTAATAGATAAGTTTATGCCATTATTGTTTAAATATGATTTCGGGCATATGAATGCCACGGCTAGCTCGAATGAAGCGCAATCGTGAAATCCAATTTTCGACAATTGTCGTCTTTGTGGATGCGCATTATCCACTAGAGTGTACGTGGTGCGAAAACGATTCATGGTCTGCCGAATAACTTGCTCGGATCGACGATTACGTCCGTAAAATGGACGTAGGGCACGATAAGATTGGCGAACCGAACCATGATTTTCAAAATAATTTTTCATAATTTGCAAGCGCTGTTCTGACGTCAGTCTATTTATGATAAAATGGCAAAATGTACTGACTACAAATCAACTGTCAACTTTTAAATTGACAGTTTGTAGAAACAATGTTGTCAGTTTAAAAACCAAATCTCTTAAAAAAACATCCTATCGTGTAAGTGAGGGTTAGCAGTAGAATGCCATTATGTATTGCCATATTTTATATATTTTAATCGATAGTAAAATTCGATAGCATCCTATCTTTTCTGCAGTAAGACGTGCTCGGAATACTAGATACAGTCATGCTGGGCGCTGAAACTTTGCTGTTAGGGGAACGGTCGCGACATTCCGCTCTCAGAAACTTGAGCTGTAACTGTTGAAGGAGTTCGTAGGAATTGCTACCGCCTGCTCCTCTGCGGGTTCGTTTCTAGGCGCGTTTGGGCGTGCGGAATCCCGCTACCCGAGATGCCGCGGCAAGATTTGGCCGATGTCGTCTCCGCCGCCCGCGCTCCCAGAGGTGCACTGCGAGAAGTTACCGAGACGAACTTTTACTTAAATAGTTTTGATGTCTCCATTTATACGGACGAGAATATTTTATCTCACATCTCGAGAAACGGGGCACCATTAGCTAAAAACATTAAAATTTATTTTGACCATAAAAAAGCGTTTTACGATTGGTGACCTGTGAAATATTTTATGGGACCGTACAAAAAAAAAATATGGAACGTTTCTGGTCCTAAACTAATAAGCTAACTACTAAAAACGTTATAAATACTTTAAACTTTAAAAACTTTCATTAAAAAAATATTTTTAATCTACATATAAAATAATGGAATTTCAAAAGTATGAGTAACTCAAAATCAAATGAGCCATATAAGTTAAAGGGATAGAAATTTGTTCCGAGTTTAATTAATTTCAAAATTAATAAACTTGAAACAGCAAACTTGTTTATAATACGTTACATTTATTTAAGCAAAATTATTTGTGTTCAATTATTATATTCGATTAAACTTCATAACACGTGTAAAGTTTCTAAAATAAATGAACCATGTTCGATTGTTTATAACGTTACCTTATTCTTATTCTTATTGTTTTCCTTATAAACCCTTCGTCTATTCCTGAAATCAAGCTGGCCTCTCTTGGGAGGTTGACTTCCAACTATCCCTCCATCTTTTCGGCGGTCTTCCGGGGGGACGGCAGCCGGCAGGAATCTGATGCGCTACAGTGTGTGGGATTCTGATGGGATCCATCCTCTGCACGTGCGCATTCCAGTCTATTATCTATTATATTCCAGTCATTCCATCTCCTGCAGATCTTGCGAATAGTCGTGTTCCTCACCCTATCTCGAATAGTCCTTCTTGTTATCATCCTCAGGGTCCTCATCTCTACCACCCGTACGTTAGCTTTCGTTCTAGCGGTATCCGCTCTGGTCTCAATGGTATATGTCTGTATAGACCCTACGCAGGTATTATATATTCTGACCTTACTGTCAGTTCTCACATATTTGTTTTTCCATATTATATCCTTGAGACAACCTGATACCGCCAAAGCCTTGTTGACTTGTCCTATTATTTCACTGACAAGATCATTTTGACTGAGTAGATCCACTCCCACATATCTAAACTTTGCAACCTGTTCCAGCACTCTGTCTTTAAGGATAACTTGCATCCTAAGGATTATTTTGAGAATGTCATGGGTTTTATTTTCTCAACTGAAATCATCATATTGAAGTTGACGGCCGATGTCTGAAATCTATTACCCAACTACTACCCAATCTAGATACCCAACGTTACCTCTTTTCAAATAAATGTACAGTCCTACCGCCATCTTCGTCAGCTTGTATCCATCCACTGTTGGACGCAAGCCTCTCTACCCCCACGCCATCCCTCTCGGTCTCTCACCAGTGTTCCGCACAATATTATCGCTCCACCTGGTAGACTTCTCCCCACACTTCTCCAGCCCAACCTTGACCTCTATTTAGTAACCCTCTGGCTCCATATCCATCATCCCGTTGGTATACATTTCCAACTCATTGCCACTTCATCCTCGCAATGCGTGCCCCTATATCGGTGACCCTTTTGAGTATTCTAATCTCCACGTTGGCTATATGGTATCTAAGTGAGATACCTAACATGGATCTTTCCAGGGCCCATTACGCAACTTTGATTTTATTCATTACAAATCTAGTAAACGGAAATATTTAAATCATGTACTTTCTACAGCAATGGTCTTTACTCTAATAAATCACATATAACACTTGTGATGGTATTGAACCATCGTAGAGAGAGATACGTGAATTCAGATGTACGTAAATAAATTCAAATGACTAGAAAATATAACACCTAACCAAATGGGGATGGGTTAGGGGCGCGGGGAGCAGAGGAGACGCAGGGAGAGGGGAGAGGGGAGAGAGGGGAGTTGAGCCGAGAGGGGTAGTGGGCCAGGGAGAAAGATAGCTCGAGGCAGTGAATTTTCAGACCTGGCGTCGAGAGGTCGTTCCTAGTATTAAAATTCGGGTTGTGTTTTGGTTGTTGTTCTAATTATCAAGAACTTCATTTTATTTTGTGTACAAGTATAGTGGTACGAGGGTGCGGCATTTGCAGATTTAAAAATTCTAGAGTAGAATCAGTTTCCAGAGCGGTCGAGAGCTAAGTCTATATTTAAGAATTATTACTTTCAGGAATTGAGACTGACTTGTCTTAGGACTATCATAATTATGTTTGTATTTATGCATACGTATTTATACATATGCAGAATCTAAATATACATGTATCCCTTATATTGATTTCCTCCCTTATTGCACGCAGAATACAATAAGTTTAACATACGGGCAACTTAAAGGACCCGATTCAATATACCACTTACTAAACAACCAACGATTATTGATCACTAATTAGGGAAATGTAGCTCACTAACAGATATAATTCGATCTTCGTCTATACGACAACTATATGACAGCTACAGGGTTGCGACAGAGATGATATGAAGGGAGCTTGGGAAGTCTACTCTCGTACTGCCTCGCCTATGGTAGAATATCTTCTAGAGTGTAGCTCGCTCTCTAAGACCCAGCAAGTGCAGACATTGTAGATAGACCATACTCATGAAGGATGCTGTGAAGTCTGGTGATAGATAGCCGAACTTGGCGCCGTCTACACTTGCTCTGATCGCTTCACGAGCTCCGTACACAAGGCGTTAGCTAATTTGGTTGGCTGACGACCACGGCAGACAGGTGGAGGTGGACCATCTTCGGAAACCCCCGATAGGGTGATGGCCAGGTTCATGGGTTTGAATCCCCAGGTCCACTGATTAAGGGTTGGGAGGTAGATCGTCTGGTCCCCAGACGATTCTGCTGTGGAGCAGTGGAGAAAAATCATCAGTCTGACGAAAAGACTGGTTCCCCGCGATACTAACACTATTATATCCGAATCCCTACAACTCCTTATATACTTAATATATTATATTTTGACACTGAATTGCTATATAATTGTACCTTTCAGAAAGCTGTTCTTTATTGCATCATTATTACATTACGCTCTGATTTAAATTACTGTACATTGAATTTGTTGCATATTGGTTGTGAATGTTTCTTCCAGGGCTGCCACATTTTCTAGAGATAATATTTTGAATTTATATTTTGTAAACTTAGAGATATTTTAGGTTGCTTGGTTTAGATGTTCCTAGGAAATATTGAGTGACATATAGTTTGATTACACGTGGGTTGTCAGGATTGCTTAGAATATTCGGAAGGGTTAGGAACGATTAGCTTTAGAATGAAATTATCAGTATTCGCCAAATAAAAGGGCTTGGATTACATCGGTCATAACGAAGGGTCATACGGTATTATTTCTAGACGATCACGAAGGCCAACTCGCGTAAGGTAAAACACCCGTAAGCTCCGTACAGGTGGATGAAGAGGGAATGACTGGAGGAAGTTCCACCATTCGCGGATGAAGGTTAGGAGGGATTCTGCTTAGGTTCCTCGGGGAAAGCTCAATCCACCACATTTGGTGCCGTGACCAGGATAGGACTGGAGGAGGAGAGGAATCCTTCCACCCTAGATGTCCTCGTGGATAGGGCGATCCATCACATTTGGGGCCGTGACCAGGATGGGTCATCACAGTTAGGGTCCTCGTGGACTAGCTCGTTCCATCACATTTGGTGCCTTGACCAGGATGAACTACCATAGTAGTTGATGACTAGAGGAAGGTTAGGTTCCTCGCGGATAGGGCAATTCATCACACGCTCGTCTTATTTGTGGTGATTAAACATAAAGTGAGTGTTTCGTGTGAAAAGTTAACACGAATTTTCATGCGCTTGTTAATTACTAATGACAAGATATTAGGTCCTTACATATGAAATTGGCGTTTTGTATGGGAGGAACATACTCGTAAAGTTGATTTTTTTTTAAATATAATATATTTATTTAATCAAAGTATGTACCATTGCTATCTATGCACTTTTGCCATCTCATAGGTAGTTCATCGATCCATTTACTAAAAAAAACATTCGGACGGGAATCAATAAAATCTTTGAAGTCGGTTTGGACTGCCCCATCGGAGTTGAATTTTTTCCCTTGCAAGAAGTTATCCAAATTTCGAAAAAAATAGTAATCTGTTGGGGCAAGGTCCGGAGAGTACGGTGGATGTCTTAGACATTCCAATTGAAGCTCTTCTAATTTGGTAGCCGTCTGTTGTGCAGTGTGTGGTCTAGCGTTATCATGAAGCAGCAGTGGCCTAGAGCGATTAACCAGCCTCGGTTGTTTAGCAGCTAGCTTTTCCATCATGGTTTGCAGTTGCTGACAATAGACATCTGCCGTAATCGTCTGGCCAGATTTAAGAAAGCTGTAGTGAACGACACCAGCACTAGTCCACCAAACGCTCACAAGTAACTTTTTTGGAGTCAATTTTCGCTTGGAGCATGGTTTGGCTGGTTCGGCAGGGTTCAGCCATTGCGATGAGCGCTTCCGATTATCATACAGGATCCACTTTTTATCACAGGTAATGATCCCTTCATTATTGTGCCGGTTGAGTAATGCAACGCAGCAGGCATCGCACGTTTGTTGATTTGCTTCACTCAATTCGTGAGGTACCCACCTTTCAAGCTTTTTCACTTTCCCAATTTGCTTCAAGTGGATTAAAACAGTTTTATCACTAACGCCGCAGCCTGCAGCTAACTCGGACGTGGTTTGCGATGGATCCGCTTCCACAATAGCCTTCAATTCTTCATTATCAACTTTGGTCTCCGGCCGTCCACGGGGCTTGTTCTGCAGGTCGAAATTTCCAGAACGAAAACGTTGGAACCAAAAACGCACTATGTTTTCTTTTGCGGCACCGTCGCCATACACATCATTAATTCTTCGAGCCGTTTCTGCAGCACAGGTGCCACGGTGGAACTCGTACTCGTAAATAACGCGATATTTCAAGTTTTCCATTTTGTAAACTGAGTGACGCAAAGAAAAAAAACGATCGAGGAAAAAACAAATGAATTATAATTTTCAAAACACAAATACTTGAGTAAATAGCTGTATAAATTTGAATTTGGAATTCCTAACCAAAGAGAAGATATTTGAGATCAAAGTTGCCAGTACGGCAAAACGCCAATTTCATATGTAAGGACCTAATATTAAAATTCATTTACAGCACTGGGCACGTTTTTTTTTTTAAATATAATGTTTTTATTTTATACAACATTTTGAATGTATACAAATTCTTTAAGACAAATACTGGATTTTATCCATTGCGGATAAATTATTATATTTTAAAGATGAATTGTATCTTAATAGAGACGAAGATTTAAATTGTTTTCTGGGAACAGAATATGATGGCCGAGGCGCTTACAGGACTTATGACTTGTCATTAGTTGGGTTGAGCGATCGCTTTATGTTTAACAACATTCTCCATTCCGCCCTTTTTACGACCAACACAGCTGACAATTTGTCAGCCGTCGGTCATAAGTCCTATAAGCGCCTCGGCTACCATATTCTGTTCCCAGAAAACAATTTACATCGTCGTTTCTATTGAGATACAATTAATCCCTATATTTATTTTATATTTGCTGTGGTCAAATATGAAACTATGTAAAATTTCACAAGAAAAATCTCCCTTTTTTTACACTAATTCATAGTTTCCCAACGGGGGCCGTACCACCCCAGTGGGCGCTGGCGACTTCCATGGTAGCGGTAGAGGGTCCGAAGATAAATTGGGAACGTTAAAGCAGTCAAAAGGGGCATTCATGATGTTTATATTAAAGATATTAATAAATAAAATTCTGTTTTCATTAATTCACTAGTATTAGGGGTTCGCATACTTAATTCGGTTTAGTGTCGTCGGCGACATTAATCTTTTGAAACTGCTCAGCAAAAACGCGATTCACGCATCTAGCATGTTTTTATAGGTATAGATATAAAAATTAAAGATAACATGCAACAATCTCGTTATATTTGGTATCACTGTTATGGGAGAGAGAGAGAAATATTAGGAAACTATGCACTAATTTAAGACAATATAAATAACCATCTGGAAATGTGCTAAGCAGGAAAGCAGATAAAATTAACCGGACCTCTTTTATCCTGAGTTTTCTTTCAAGACTCTTCTACATATCATTAATGTGTCTTACCCACATATCAACTAATTCAAAATCTAACACGCATTCATTCTATGGTCGAAAGCGTATTATTTCATACTTAGGTTGCTACTTAAGTTTTGAGATATGGCAACACCAGTGTGAATATGTCAAATCTGACATTGTCATCGTAAAGTTTGCCATTTTTAATGGTTAACGTACTCAGAACGTTTTGTCATACGAGTGATATTTGTGATGTTTACTGATACTTTTGATACAGATTTTCTATTATTCCCGCATATCAAAAATGAATTGCGAGGTCCACGTTTTTCAACGCCTAAAAGAAGCGGTTGATACGTTCAAATCACATGTTTTGGAGTTACCTCAATCGGACTGGAAAAAATGCTTCGAAAATTGGTTTAAACGCATGCAAAAGTGTGTTGATCTTCAATGAGAAAATTTGAAAAACAATAAAGCCATTTTTGATTATAAATATTTATTTTTACTTGTCTTTCTCAAAACTTAAGTAGCAACCTACGTAATATTCGTTTCGTTTGTTAAGCATTATATAATATTCCAAGAGTTTCTTACATAAAATATTTAACCAAACAATTGAAGAAATTCTTATACTTATTTTTTCAGATTGTGTGTGTATGCTGTTAAAGAAGATATTAATTTTCCCCTAACGCTTCACCCTCAGGCTACATGTTCAAAGCTTTAGAAATACTTAGTTTGGATGATGGAAAATCCATATGGGTTTACTTATCGGTATACCACATTGAACTTAGAATGCGATAAGAATCCTAGTACGCACTTTACACAATAAAGTTCTCATTACGGAGCAAATGTCCATGTGTAAGCGTAGGAATACGACAAAATGTAACGATTCATGTGTGTACCCTCCAGTTCTAAAATAGTTCTAACTCAAAGGAACAACGACTTTTACTTGCTTATGTTAAATTTCTTGGGGGTTTCTTTAAATTCAAATGACATTAGATTTGGCTTACAACTTTTTTCTTTAGATATCTTTGATTTACAATTATGTCGCTTGGTTTTCTACCTTATTTATCAATAATATGAATTTTCATATTTAAATGCACGTTGATTTACTATCAAAAATAACTATCACAAATACAGTAATTTTAACTATACTTGTGTATATTCAAAATCATGAAATGTACTTTGAAATCCGGTTTATTTTGTACTCCTGATGGTGCAGGTCTCCTGTTTATATCATTCTCCCATTAAGGTTGTTCTATTAAACCCAGTTTGTATCGTTCTCCGGAAAATATCAAGAAGTATAAACTCGAAGGTGAAAAAAACGGTGTTATAATTACGGAATTCCACCATGTAAATGTAAAAAAATAAGTAAAATATAGTAATGCCAAAAATATAAAAAAATACTGATATAATGTGCCATGTATCTTAATGCATCCAACCAGCTAGCAGAATAGATATGTGTATAAAAAATAGAATATAAATATAATAAAAACACTTTGTATTTAACCACGGTATGGTTATTATATATGATGCCAACTAGTTTCGCTTGGACCCAAGCTTCTTCAGGGCAGTATTAAAACTAAACTAGAATACCAACTTTACTTGTACATATATAACAAACGGTGGTAAAATCAGAGGAGGGGGTGCGAGAGGGAAAGGAATAATCAAAAAAATGTTTACCTTTGGAACTTTTTTTTCGATTATCCCTTTCCCTCTCGCCCTCCCTCCTCTGATTTCACCACCGTTTGTTATATGTACATGTAAAGTTTGTATTCTAGTTTAGTTATTATACTGCCCTGATTAAGCGTGGGTCCAAGCGAAACTAGTTGGCATCAAATATAATAACCATATCGTGGTTAAATACAAAGTGTTTTATTTATTTTAATTTTTTTTAAATGTCTAACCACAAAGTGAGTGCTTCAAATGAAAAATTAAATATACGTATTTTAGATTGTTAAGCAAAACAATCAGAACAAGATAAAAAAAAAATAAACGCGAAAGAAGATATAAAATATTTGATTTGTTCTAACAAATACTATTATTTACAAAACATAGAAGGAATTTGTGCATTTTTAATATTTTCCCATTTATTTTTCCATGTTGGTGTTAAAAATTTAATGTGATTTTTGTATTTGTTTTTTTCAGGAATCAACACTCGTAGCAAGCAGTGGTCGCTAGTGTTAGCACTCGTGCTGGTGGTGGGTGCTGCAGGGGTAGCGGGCCCCATCGCTTTGCGCGCCTCTGCCGGCGCCCCCCTAGCCGAGAGATTGGAGCTGGCCGCGCGTCTATTGCATGAGACACCGTTGATCGATGGCCACAACGACTTACCGTGGAATATTAGGAAGTTTCTACACAACAGACTGAAAGATTTTAAGTAAGTTAATTTGTTTATTCTTTATATAAGTCTTGTGGCCTGTTTTTCAAGAGAGATTGGCCTCCAGCGAGGTCGATTCAACTCTCGATCCTTTTTTTTGTTGGTCTGTGGAGTCATCTAACTTGGAATTGGGCTTGCGGCACAATGTGAAGAAGTCTAAATGGATCCATTCTCCTCACGTGTGCATGCCAATATCAGTTATTTGTAATACCTGGTAATGCCCACATAGGTTGGCAAAACAGCTATCACTACAGTCTCATAAAAATTCATTATGATACGTATAAAACAGTGTTTCTAATTTAACATTTAATAGGTAAATTTTAGTATTTCGTCCAGTGGCGTACATTTATTACTAGCTATAAACTTACTTCACACAAGCTGTAAGATATCTCAATTCTTCAATAACTGTCATCTTCTTCTATTTAAATTCAAAATCAATTTCAATTTATTTATTATATTCAAAATTATGAACATTACATATAAATCTAAATCGTTTAGTACTATAAAATATGCAGAATAATAACTTCAAAAAAATATTACTAGGTATACGTTTAAAAAAACAAGAATACAAATAACACATTTAAGAATAAATAGAAAATAGAATCAAATAAAATACACTCACTATCGTAAAAAAGGTCCACAACCAAAAGATACGGTTTAGAAGGATTATTGCCCTACCCATGGGCATCACCTTAGTTACTCGTATATTGGTTCTACACTATGGCAAGTGAAATAATCTACGTTGGCATTGTCGCAGATAATTGTCGGGGACAAACAAAATCAAGTCATTACAAATATTCAAATTATATATATGACCACAAATTAGCTGAAAAAATGCACTCCCGAATGGATAGTTCGTCTAATTTTCAACGATTGATAGTCCAGCTTACCCAGAAAGTAATCATTTGGGTAGGACAATGGTGATACGAGTAATCGTTTTTTTTTATACAACCTGGGACCTTCGGAATGGAATTCAGAGCTCTTACCACTCTGCCACGAAGGTTTGAGTTATAAAAAACATATAGTTTTAAACTTTCTTTTTCTTAATTTAAGCCTTGTTGGCTATTTCTCAAGAATATTGTTTATCCATATTTTTGGTTGTCCACCCCGGGATCGTCTGACTTGAAGTTGGCCGTGCAGCGCAATATAAGGGAGTCTAAATGGATCTATTTTCTATGCATATGCATGCCAATGTCTTCTTTTTTGAGTCCCCCACATAACGATATCTTTTATCTCGCATATTTACCTCATTTTTTCATTCCTTATTCGGTCACACGGTGTCTTGCCAGATATATAATCAATAAATATTGGGTTATAAAACTTTCGTAAATATTTTCATAATAAGACATCGATTGCTGCATTTTGCCGATGTAAACAATGGGTTTGAATTAGAAAGCTGGAAATTACTGAGTTTGAATTAAATAAGGAATTCAGGGTAGTCCAAGGAACTATGGAAATAGCATTTTGGGGAATATTGGATAACTATTGGAGCCAGAACGGGAGTGTCAGACATCATCGGAAGAGGGGCAATGATAAAATGGCACTGGGCAGGCCATATCCCTCACAGCTTTGACGATAGATGAATTAAAGTGGCTTATTTTCTGGCATCCTGGAAATATGACTTAAAACCCAGAACCACCCCAACTCCTATGGAGAGGCGATATTTAAGATACAGCCGCTACAAAATGGATGCGTGTTGACCCGGATGGAAGTCAGGTCATTTTATAAAAAAAAAAAAAAACATCGGCCTGCATCATTAAACGCACTCTGTATTGTAATGCTCTAGTGACATAAAATATGTCACTCTCATAAAATACACTAAGAACACGCTCGTTGTCGAGGACAATAAAGTTTAGAGAAAACGAAAAATATTAATAGTTATATTATTGAACATTAAAAATATGAAGATTGTTTCGCGTTCTATATTGGCAAAACGTCACAAATTGTCAGCATTCGAGTCAAAGAGCATCTGAAATATTTAAATACAAATGAATTCTCTGAATTTGCCAATCATCTTATAGATTCCGACCATTCATTCAAATTCGGCGTAAAATTAATTCATAAAAATAGTATAGGTATTAAATTGAATCATTTATAAGCTTTAGAGATTAAAAAGCCATAAGCAGTAACCAAAACATAATTAACAATCAAATCAATTAATCTTTCAGTCCTATTATTAACTTATTTCCAGCAAAGCTTGAGCCGGTTTTCCCGTCCATTTGTTGTGATTGGTTGCATTAGTAACTACTGCTAATTACTGCTACTTGAGATACCTTATTATCTTTTTGATTTACTTTCACTCGCATTCCAGGCAATTTCTTAGAAATTTGCTATTTCTGGAGGTAACATTTTTCGAATATACCTGTCCTTTTTTCTCTCCCTTCCTTCTCTTTCTATCTACTATATATACATGTAAATCTGTGTTGTTGATCAGTTATTACGAAGCTCTGAGGAAGCTTAGGTACAAGCGAAAGTAGTCGGTAATCAAAAAAACTGCATGGTGGTGAAAAACAAAGTACAGTGTTTGATTTTATTTAAATTTAAAAACAAATAAAAAACAAGTTAAAAATATGATAAACTAATTTTACAATCAAATCATTTAAGCTAGGTCATTGGATTTAATACTCAATTTTAAGCGTTTAAATAAAATAACCACAAAACAAAAAAAAACATATGAATTAAATTTCTGAAAATGAAAATGTCCGTTTACTTTTTGACAGTCCTGTCATATCAGATGGGATTTAAATGAGTTATTTTTCTGTGGTTATCATGATTAAAATGGAGCCGCATATTTTCAGAAGGTCAATAAAATTACTCGAACAGAGCGAAAACTTACAACTGGAGTAATTATTTTTTATGTCGCTTCACTTGTTTCAATTCAAAGGATTGGTTTGCTGCAAAGCGTAACATTTTTTTCTGGTTTTTGGGATGTCACTTTAAGCTGGCATTGACAGACTTGTCTATACCTCCTATTCCAACTGGTGGACCAATTTGTCGATGCCATCTTTCCTGGCGAATCTGGTGGCTGTCGAAATAAAGTCAAAAGTGGAAGTAGTTATTACAAAACATCGTTTTATTTAATTATTGTATTAATTTGATATTCAACAGGGAAAAATATATAAAAATGATTTACTTCGAGCCTTGTAATATTTTGTTTTGTTACACCAACGTGCAAATGCTGTGTTTACCCAATATGTTTGAAAAACTCTATTGAATTAAATTTTTCCAATGAATTTGGCCGGGACCGCATTCGGCCTGAATACAAATTCAGACGGGCGCATAAAAAAGTTCCGGTTATCTGGCATTTTTTTCAGGATAAGAGCCGAAATGACACGTAAGGAACTCGTGCGAACAGGATATCCGGTTTCCAAAATGGCTGCGTTACGGGAATTGGCCCTCGGCTGGATCCTTTTTGGCGAGCTATTTCACACCAATATGCCGCAAATGTTTCCTATTGAGTTTTATTTTATCTGAATTTTAACTTACCTCTTTTCGATGCCAGACCCTTGTGCGGCTGGCGATATGATATAGGAACTTAAATAACGCACTTTACAGAATTTATGGTTACAAAATTATTTAATCAGTATCGACAGCATTAGAATTGTACCTCTAACTTCAAATTATAACTATATCAATATTCATTTTATTGTATGGTATACGAGTATTATATAACTTATAAAATTGACAAAATAAGTTGCAAAAGATATACAAAAATAACAGTTATACCTTAGTAACAATAAAATAAAATATTCGTTTATAATATATCTTAAATTTAATTCAACTTTATTTTTAGTTTCGATCGGTTTCGATGGCTCGCTGCCATCTTAAATACGAAAAAATGGCAGCGAGTTGTCGAAACCGGTAGAAGATGAAAATCTAGTAGAATTAAATAAAATTTATATTAAATAGAAATTATTTAATTAATTTTTTTTTCAGTATAAACAATGAATTTCGGATAAATTTAAGGCGTTAACACTGTGGAATTCCATAATGACGAATTTTTATGAATTAAAACACTATTTTTTCCCACTTTTGAGTTTATTTTTCTCGACATGTTTCGAAAGCTTACACCTTCATCATCGGGAGAACGATATAAACTAACCAAAATTATTACAAACTGAGTGCAAGAACCTAGAATTATACATAACATGTGTTATTTAACTTGGCTAGTACTATGTAGGTAACAATAAACATATCAATGGATTAAATTTGAAAGGATTTTTAGATGGAAGTATTGAGTTGAGGGTGTAATATTGCTCTAAGGCTATTGATTAAGTAAGGGGACAGTTTATATTTTAGGACAAAACAAATGGACATTGACACAAGTTGGAAAAATAATACTTCTGCACAACAGAATGTTTAACAAAAAATCCGTCTCACGGTTTTATGATTGTACGAAAGAAATGACAAGTACTAGCCAAGTTAACTAACGCATGTTATACATAATTCTAGGTTCTTGCATTCGGTTTGTAATAATTTTGGTTAGTTTATATCGTTCTCCCGATAATGAAGGTATAAGCTTTTGAAACATGTCGAGAAAAATAAACTCAAACGTGGGAAAAATGGTCTTTTAATTCATGAAAATTCGTAAAAAATTTCAATTATCAACTTCAAGATTCTTGTAACACTTCTCAGTAAATCGCTGTGGCGAGAAAGTATTCGTAGTGATCCCCAACGTCAGGGAGGCCAGATAGCGCTATAAAAATAAGAGATGCGGATCTATGCTGTGAATAAAGATTGTTCACAGCATAGATCTGCATTTCTTCCTCCATTCAATCATCACCAATAATCTTTAGCTTTGTATATGAGGTACAATCCATATCAAGTATTATTTCCTAGATATATTTTCTGCAAGAGCTTTCCCTTGTCAACCAATTTATCAAGGATTAAGATCCAATCCAATATGTGCAGGATATTTACATATCGCTTCATATGACCTATCCATTTTGTACGCGTTTCAAATATGGCGTTCGGCAAGTGTCTGGTTTCTTCGATCCTGCTGAGAAACGAGTTTGATAATATAAAAACATATATTGTATATATTATATATTATAGATAACTGTCAAGCGAATACCTAAAATTCATTATACCCGCTTCATACTTCAATCAAGTTTCAACATCGGATAAATCAACTTGAGAACAGTGTTTTAATTTGGATCGCAATAAATGAGTCGCAAACTTCAACGAAAACATGCTTTACGGAGCTGTTAAACGTTTAGGCGCGAACATAATTCAGTCCTAAGGTTTTCAAAAATTACACAAATGCGAAACGTTTTTTTTTTAAAGTGCGGGCAATTAAAAACAGTTCATTTCATTAATCATTCCCTTTCACGGACGCTTACACCGCGGGGTTTGGGAAATTACTTAATTTTACATCTTTTTTATTCACCCCGTACTAAAACACACGTTTCTCTCGCACGCGCGGCTGACGGACACCCGGGAAACTTTGGCCGCCACGCCACTAGTAGCGTAGCGGCCGCCCCGCGCCTGGGCGACCAATGGTGGGTCTTTACTCAACCTAACCTGTAATTCACGTATTCATATAATTACCCGGATTTCAAGAGAAAAAAATAGCAATATGTTTGTATGTAATCAATAAGAATGAAAACGTCTGTTTTCTAGAAGTTTAATTATAATTGACACATACATGGTGGTCGTAAGAAGGGCGGAATGGGGAATTTTGCATTACATAAAGCGTGCGCTTAACCCAACCAATGACAGGTCATAAGTCCTGTAAACGCCTCGACCCCCATATTCTGTTTCCAATTTGCATCTTCGTCTATATTGAGATGCAATTAATCCTTAAAATGATAACCCGCAATGGGTAAATTCTAGTATTCGTATACAAGTATTTGTATACATTCAAAATCTATATATATTTGTATACATTCAATCTGCCTCTGGTGACACCGGTGGGAAGAGCAATTAGTCTGCTGAACGTGGTCTCCTCGGAGATCGACGTCTTTCATGTTAGTGAAAGTACGTTCAGAAGGCAAATACTCTTGATTCTGGAGAGTATCCTGTCTTCCTAATGTTGAACCATCTCTTATGCGTTTCTGGTAGTATACTATATATAATATATTATTTTACATGTTCTCAATAGATACCTTAAAAATAAATTTTGTAATGTCTGTTGATGAAATAAACTGATTTGATTTGATTTGATTTGATTTGATTTATTATAATTAATGTGAATGACATCTTTGCCGGTGTTAGGCATTATCAAACATCCTGATAATGTCTAAGATCATAATATAAATAGGCAAAAACTGGATGCCGTCAAAAAAAGAGTACGAGAATAATTTGAATTCGAGAGAGCGAGAGAGTAATACTTCGATTCTCTGCTAAAGTAATTCAAAGTGGCCTGAATGCCCTTGCTCAAGTACAGATTATTTCCATTTTTTTATTATTTTGAAATATTTTGTTGACATTAAACAAACAAACAAACAATGAAAATTAATGTATGATTTCTTTTAATTTTGTAAATATTTCACGGGTTGCAACGAATCATAATATAAATATGCAAAAACCCGGATCAAAAAAGTTTATGAAAATATTTTGAATACAAGAGAGCGAGAGAGGAATACTTCGATTCTCTCCGAAAGTAATTCGAAATGCACACCATGCGCGTGCCCGAGAATGTTTCAGGTTTATTTTGAAATTTATTCTGATTACTTTTGTAGTATAGAAAACAAAAGCGAACAATTTGGTCTTTTTAATTGCGAAATTTTTAACAATTGTGAAAATAAAATGATTCACATTAATAGTTAAAAAATATTACTGATTACGATTATACAGTGAATCAAGTTTTTGAAGTGTAGAATATCTTTACTTCCCTGCATATTTCACGAATTGTAACTATTTATAATAAAACTTCCAGAAAACCGACGTTTTTTGATTTGTATTAATTATTTAATATGGAATTTTTCATCATTGTTAAAGAAACTATGCTTATTTTTTATATGTTTAGTATTTTAGAAAAAAAAACCGTCGGGTGTCATATTTGAGTGATTAGGAGAGAAATAATATGAATTCCGGCACCTGATCATTGAGGGTAAAAGAGGGTTGACGAGGTGTTGGCATCAGATGAATCTCATGGCTTCACAAAATGAGGGACTGAACTGGCTTAAAAAAAGCTTCGGGAGCTGTTTCGAGCTGCCAGATATAATGACGCCTATTTTAAAGTGATATTAAACGTCTGACATGACATTGAAAGAAGAATATGTTGTTTAGAATTTCAATGGACCTATTAGACTTCCGAGTTTTCTTCAACAATACATAAAAATTATATTGTTCACGTGATGACCCACTGGTGGCGCAATATTGCGTATTCAAGTGCAAAACGTAATAAATATACGCCTAACAAACATTTTACATCTATCGCTACTTCTATTTTCGCGGGAGTGAGAGAGGCAAATTCTGGGTCCTGTTTAGTCAAATAAAATATTGCATCAATCAGTCGAAAAGACGCTTATCACGTGTAGACCTGTTGCTTGATGATTTATCAGAGGTAACCTTTTACTTATTTTTTGAATGACGAGGATATCAAGATACTCAATTATACCGAAAGAAAATATGATAATATTACACAAAACATTAAATTTAGCACGTGTAACATAAAAAGCATAACGCTAAATAATAATGCGATAAAACGATGTCTTTAAGAATCGCTTTCATTTTGTCTTTATTTCGACAGTTTGTCGATGCCAGTCAGCCTGGTGAAACCGACCGCTGACGAAATAAAGACAAAAGTAGACATTGTTCGATTTAATTATTATTTTAAATTAACTTTCATCAGTAGATTTCAGTAAACCATTTGATTATCTTAAAAACCATAAAGCTATTTATAAAATATTGAAACTACGTTTAAATTGTATTAAATGTAAATTATATTGAACTGGATTGTGCTTCCCCAAAAATATTTTGTAACGATACTGTCTATAACACAAAACGAACCATTTCACTGAACTAGAAGAGATAGGCATGCTGCTAATTTTCTCCGTAAATTCTAGTTTCGTTAACTATTATTATTACTTCATTTGTTGGTCATTAACTTCCCTGCTCCTGAAATTATTATCAAATAAATTCAGTAAAACGTTTATTGCAGTTTGAGGTGTTGTAAATGCTTTAGTAAAATAGCCCCGAGTGCGGAACTTCACGGGGGTGGAGGGCGACTTATATACATTAGTGTAAAGCGGAACTCCCTGCATTGTGACGCATTAACCAAAAACATTCCACGATACTAACAAGCACAGTATTTAAAAATATATATATTTACAATAAGTACGATTTTATTTGTATCGATTCGAATGTTTATCATTTGAAATTTATCATTTTTTAAAGTTGTATTTTAAAATTCTCAACATATCATATTACATTGTTTAGTCATAACACGACAAAGAAGAAGAAAAAATTGTTAAGTTCATTTAATATTTTACCCCGTATTTCAGTTTTAAGATCCTTTTCATAGCCGCAAATAAATCACGCCGCAGTACTTATCAGGCCAAATATTTTTTGCCAAAATAAAACTTGTCTAATTTTTTTTTGCTGTGTTAGAAAGAAATTATAATTAGCTTACGAAATGTTAAATCCCGCATCGACAGTTACACTTTTTTCTTGAAGTTAAACCAGTTTAAAATTTTCATTGTCAAACAGTTTTCGAAATTTACGGATTAATTCGTTAAAAGTATTTGGAAACATGATAAAATATTTCGGGATAACTAAAACAGATGTCAGTGTGTGTTCCATTTCTGCCAAATTGTCAACACAAGTCAATACGTCACCAAAAGTTCTTCCTAGATATCTCGTCTCTGGCAATACGAGCACCGCGCCATTTGCCAAGATATCTCGTCTGTGACAACCATCGAGAGTTAATAATGTCTGGTCAAGTCGAAACGTGTCACTTACATAAAGTGTAATAACATTACGAAAAACAAAAATTTCCCTTGATATTAAATATAAACAATATTTTACACATTAAGGTTTTAAAGTTTATATGCTTTTTTAAAAGTAAATAGTATTTTTTTTAAAGTAAAACTATACATCGAACCGGACATAATACAACTATATATAAGAAATTTAGTCGTGCACTACCACAAGGACACCGACAGACACGTAAAAGGACAACAAACGTACAACACACGCAAAAAACATAACCATTTTATACCAAAAACTAAAACTTCTTATGCGCAAAGATATTTCTACTATCTTGGATCCAAACTCTATAACATAATAATCAAAACTATAAACGACCCACAAAAAATGACAATGCACAATTACAAAAAACATGTAACTACAGAGACATTAAAAAAAGGGCGGCTTGAATGTAGTATAATTTTTAAAAATAAGTAAATAGTTTAAATAGTGTTATATAAGACAATATAGTGTTTAAATAGTGTTATATAATATATAAGTCAATTAATTTTAAGTTATACACTTTAGGATATGTGTTGCTCCCCTGAACTGCTCCCTAAATTTGTAAATTATATTATATATTGAAATTATATAGAGTACTAGGAATGCCTCTCTAGAACGGGTTACCCCAGTTGGGAGGTATTAAAACCATGTACTTGGTAAATGATCAATAAATAAATAAACATCGGGAGAATATAACGTAACTTTATATGAAAATCAATAATAACATCTCACACTGTCTCAAAATGGTGTGGATAAAATTTTCTTAAAATTAAAACAAATATAGTTTAGCATTACGTATTTTATTATTAAGTATTAAGCTGCATCTGTATTACGAGTATTATACTTGATCATTTAATTGTAACATTTTTGAACAAATATTAAATATTTCATCTCCAAATATATGGTATTTCAAACTAAAATTATATGCAGATATTCATTTAACCTCACTATATGAGCCCAACTTGCATATAACAAAATAATACATTACATAAGAAATAGGATCAAAATATTTTAAACATCATTTGTCATCAGTTTTATTTGTTTAATATAACATTATAGTTTTTTTTGTATCCCTAAGACAGCCAGACATCCGTCCGTATTCATCACATTTTTTATTTCCATTAAAACGTATCTACACAGAACCATGGGGTGGAAACGAACATCCCTTAGGGCACCTTTGAAGGGTGTATTTTTAAAATATCGCAACATCACACTTTTGACTGAGGGGTTGTGCGTGATAACGTGAAAAGTTTTCGGCGCAATGTTTTTTGTCAATGCGAGAAAATTTATGGCGGCCTTAACAAAAACAATCGTTATTCCGTGTCACAAGTGATATGCGGGCTAAACAATACGAGAGGAACTTGTATTCTTTTGTTTTATTCTACGTTTCCTTCACTTTAACTCCGTTCATTGTGATTATAATTTTCATTCATAGTCCTCACCTGTGATTAGAATCATTACTTGAAATATTGTTTCAAAATAATACAACTTCGAGTGAGTTTACTTAAACATACATTTAGTTAAATAATATTAAACATTCTATAATCAACTCTATTTATTAATTATTTACACAAAATAAAAAAAATATTATCCACAACGAATGAAAACATCAGTTTTCTAGAAGTTTTATTATATTTTATGGGAATGACATGTTTCGCCCTTCTAAGGCATTATCCAATGTATCATTACAATATGTCAAACATGTGAAAGTCATTTGAAATATGTCATTCATAAAATATAATAAAACTTCTAGAAAACTGACGTTTCCATTCGTATTCATTATTAAATAAGGAGTATTACATCATTGTTCAAGAAACAATAAATATCCACAACATGTTTCGGGGCTGACCTTCTCCATCATCAGGTGTAAAAAATATTTAAATAAAAACCATGGAACAGGCTTATAAAGTAAGCCAATTATGAGTAATACTTAAAATTACAAATTATACAAAAACGTCGATTGTTCTCTCCTACATCATTAAATATTAACTTACTAAATTATAATGGTGTTTATTAAAAAAGTAATTTTGTTATTTGAAATGTAATGGTAGAGGTTAATTGTAAAGAATAATATAAAAATATTCGGTTTCAGCAGCTCGCTTCATGAAACATAAAAAAAATATTTTAAACTTTTTTTTATTTTATTTTTTTTATTATTTACCGTGTTTATTGCTTATGTTCGAACATATAAACTGTACAATATAACCGAGGAATAAAGATTTGTTTTTCAATTTTCTTTATAGAATGTGATGTTAAACGTTTTATATTTTCCACAGGTTTGACGAAGATCTGAGAACTATACCCCCCTGGTCTACCAGCCAATGGAGCCACACGGATCTCCCTCGCCTCAAACAAGGCAGAGTTTCTGCTCAGGTAAGCTTCTAATTCGCACATTCTCCTCTCTAGAGGTACTTTCGAGGTAAAACACTGAGGTAGAACTTAAATCCTGCAAAGCTACGTTACAAAACATCCCACATTTTTAGTGTGAAAATGTATATCATCAAAAATATAACGACTTGTAAAACATAAACAAATATGAAATAATTATTGAAACTCTTAGTTTTATTAGCTTTTTATCTAATCGCCGTTTTTATTTCTTTTTAAAAATATAATATTATTTATGAATAGATATAATGTTATTTATTATTAGCATATTGATAAACTTTACATAGCGTTAACACTATGGAATTCCACAATGACGATTTAAAAAAATGAAAACGCGGTTTTTTCCACTATTTAGTTTATTTTTCTCAGTTTATATCGTTCTCATGACGATGAAGGTATGAATTCTTCGAAACATGTCGAGAAAAATAAAGTCAAAATCGAAAAGAAGTGGTTTAATTCTTTAAAAAATCGTCATTATTAGCAACAATTTAAAGGATTTATAACGGAGAGAACTGCGTTTCAGACCAGTTACTTAGAAGTAAGTTTTTATTAAATTATAACTCGAGAGCTAAAAATTAAAATTGAATTCCGATTTTTTTAAAGTAAATAAGAAATATACGAGTACATAACCGGTTTTCATAAAATATTACGATACTAATTTCAGAACATCCTAAAAATACACGTTTGATTTGACGGTCAATCGTATCAAAATATATATTAGGTATCTCCTCAAAAATACCCTTATTGGCTCTTCCGGTCTATTGTTTTACTATCGAATACTTTGCGGCGAATGTAACATTCCAATTGGAAATATTTCAATTACCTTTTGTACACTTGCCGCAACACTACTAAGAACTCTTTGAAGTCCTACAACTACGGATAGTAAACAACGTTTGAAGTTTTAAAACATTCTACACAATTTTTAGCACCGGCAAATGTGCTCTATTGCTTTCATTACTAGACATTGTAAACTTATCTCTCGTGAGAGTAGCTAAGTTGTTTACTATATAACGATAGGGTCAAAGCATCAATGAATGACCGTTTAAGGTTCAACTTGTACTGAAATCCACATTAAAGGCATTAATTTCATTATTTCAGTGTAGAAAATAAAAGAAAACAATAAAAAACACATTGACTTCTCTGAATTCTCAAACTTTTTTTATTGAAATATGAGTATTACTATTAAAATTAATATTTCTCTAAAAAATTAGCACAATCACCAGTAAATGACCATTTCAGGTTATATTGATACAATACATAGATTTTTTTTACATTGTCACATTATGAAACACCCTAACATATAAAAATATGTAAATATTCAAAGAATTGCATAAGAAATAACATTAAAAAAAACACTTTTGCTTATAAAAAACTACTAATAATCTCAGAACAACAACAGGAAGACGCACTTTTACCGTTTGACAAAGCAAAGTTCAAAACTGATAGTTTTGTTTCTTACCAACAGTTGTCTCTGCCTACCTCTTTTGTCATAGTTTCTTGGGATTAAAGTTTTTTGACTAGACACATAGAGCAATTCTTATTATATTTTGTTTTATTAACCAACGGTCATTTACTGGGGGGCGGTCAAATACTGGTGCTTCGACCCTATATACCAAAATCAATTACCCGTTTTACATAGGAACTACAATACCTGGAGTCATATTAAGTGGAGCGTTTTGTATGGTATTCGTTAATAGTGATGCAAAGTTTTATAAGTAAACCCTATTTATTTACATGCTATAATAATTTGTTGTATTAACAGATGTAGCAATTTGAATATAGAATTTCATAATACGGTCCATATTATGGTAACGGTAATAGAACGAATCAACGGTACATTACGATCTCCAATCATTTATTTATTTTCCAAAATAGTTTGATGTTTGCAGAATATTTTAGATTAGCAAGTTGAGGCAATTTGATGTTAATGAAAACATATCGAAATTTCGTTTTCAATAAATTTTCTAATATAGTTTGAAGAGTTACATATTTATCATCTTATTCGAAAATATTCAATGGAAAATTTAATTTCATTATTCAAACACAAACAAATGGTTAGTTTCAAAAATGATTTCGTCGGATTCAATTTTTCGTTCTTGCTGTGTTAAAAAACTCGTTTGAAGGTTTGCATTTTTATAATATACGTATAATATTAATAATTCTCATTCATGTTTTGTCAAAAATACATATAAGGATAAATATAGTCTTCAAAATGTTTATTTTGACATATAATGTATTAAACGTTTTCCGTCATTATTAGTATATTTTATAAATAAAATAATGTTTTTTTTAAATTTATGATTAAGGAGTCCTAAAAGACAGAATCAGAAACGAGATAATGAACAAAGGCCAGTGACATCTTTGAACATCTAGCGACTCTTCGATAATAATGGGCAGATCACGTAGGCAGAGGCTCGGACGAAAAATTGACAAGAAAATTGCTTACTTGGAGACCACGAACCGTAAAGAGTAGTGCAGGGCTGGCATGAACTGGATGCATTCTGAATGAATGTAGGTAAAGGAGTGGGCAGAAATCGGTAGATGATGAAGAAGAATAAGTACTTATTCTTCTTTTTTTTCGTATTAATGGCAAACTTGTTCCCTAGAGATATTCTCTTGCCATTGTGGTGAAAGGCTTGGCCAACTTTGTCGCGTTCATGGGCGGGATACCTATGTTCTGCATTCAACGACATCGGCTGTATAAGTTAAGTAAGTAACTATAATGGGGAGTTCAGATATTAAATTATTAATCCTCATAATTTTACGCATACATACATACGTAAATCTTGTATTACCAACAAGGGGAGGGCACGACAAAGGAACTAGACTTCGGGATGGGATTTTCCAGGATTATAATTCCCCCTGAGAGTCGTCCATAATCAAATTAAGAAAGTTCAATAGCCAGCCAATTTCTAGAAAAAAATAAGCCTTTAGACTTTTCACCGTTGCTTATATATTAAAAATTTCGCCACTTGTTATAATTTATATGTAGTTGAGCTGACATCTTGCCTTCTCTATTCTATTGGCCGGCCAGGCTCTGGTTCAAATCCAGCCTAATGCGTTTTTTTTAAGACTAACTTATTAACCATCACGCCGTCTCTCCGAAGGGGTAGAAAGAAAGAATGGACTGCCACACTTTTCTTTCCTGACATATTTCTCTCGATTCCTCAACATTCATTTATCGTGTCATGCACGCACGTCGATTTCTCTGACTCTTGACATGGCCGAAATTCAATATTTGATTTTTTTGATCGTGCCACGTTTTCCTCGGTCTTCTTCTATTTCTGGTTCCATTTACATCGTTAACATGTGTATTTTTTACCATTCTTTCTTCATTCATTCTTTCCATATGCGTTTTTTTCTTCTCATTAATAAGCAGCGGTGAATTTTTTTCTCTGGAAATGGGTAAGCTATTGCGCGTTTTTACTTTGACAATGGACGGCTTTAAGGATGTACTACAATCCTGCAAAATCCTACACTGAAGTTAATTTCCTATATCGTGCCCATCCCTTGTAAGTATAATAGTATTGATTATTTTAAAAAGTGATTAAAATATTTAAAGCTAAGTAACCTTACAGCTACAGTACTTCACCATGCAGTAAACATTCATTTATCTATCTATCTTTCTAACCATTTCGTCGGGTCCCCGGAAGGGTAAGCAGAGAGGATAGACCGCCATTCCGCTCTGTCCTGACATACCTGTCTTAATTCCTCCACATTCATGGCATGCACGTTCGTTGATTTTTCCGACTTGTGACGAATGTGGCCGCCTTTCAGTATTTGATTAATTTAGTCATGTCATGCTTTCCTTGGTCATCCATAACTTGTCTTTCCACCTACACTGCTTGTATACAACATTTTAACCATTATTTTCTTGTTCATTCGTTCCATATGTCCAAACCAACTGCGGGGTCCTTTTTTAATTTTACGTATGATCCAATCATCTGCCTTACATTTCTTCTTTATTTCGTCGTTTGGTATTCTATCATATATCGTTTTTCCGCACATTATTCTCAGTAATCTCCTTTCTACGGCATTTATCCTACTTTATTCCTTTTTTGCCAGCTCCAAGCTTCACTTCCCAACATAAGGGTTGGCACTAGAACCCCATTATGTACTGCCATTTTTTTACACTTTTTTAACATTTTTTTCACACACTTCTATTAATATCTGCAGGTACCTGTAATTTTTGGTACCTGAGACTTAATTACCTTTGCACTAACGATGATTTAAGACACTATGTGAACTCTATGGTGCTGTTATTAAAAAAAATAACTAAATAAACGTTTTATACGAGTACCTAAATATTCCCACCAGGCTAGTGACATTTTTTCCTGTTAGCGAGGATAAGGGCATAAAAAAATAACTAATTAAAATACACCTTTTAATGGAGTCGCGTAATAGGGGTTTATATTCAGAATGAGACTGAAAAACTTCGGCACCTTTATGAAGTTCAAAATCCCCATTTTATATTATAAATTTCTATAAAATTGATTATTTCGCCAACATTAAATAAACCAATAATAACTTTTTTCATATCAACAATTTCACTTACTTAATTTTCTCCTCTGACAAGAGCCTATTATTTTATAATTAGATTGTGTTGTTTTATCGGACGTTTAAATCAAAGTAAAATAAATAAGATATCATCTATGTAGAAGTAAAACAGTAAGAGCAACATAAGAAACACGATAAATTATAACATTCGGTCTTGTCAAAAAAAGTGCTTTTATGAATAAAGTGAATACTATAAAACGTGTTGATATATAAAGAAGAATAGTATATACTCTGTGTGCGCGTTTCTGTAGAAAAGAAGTGATAATTATTGGAGAGATCCAATTTATATTATGAATAAATACCTACATGTATTGTACATAAATGATGTGAATTGTTTTTTGAGTAATGGTGCAAAACTCCATAATAGATATTTAATACCAATAAAAATAATGTCTTTCTAAAAGTTTGTTATTGACGACCCTCGTGGACGAGTGGTAATTGTATTGACTGCCACCCCGAAGGTTCCGGATTCGATTCCCGGCGAGGGCAATGTGATTGTCACACTGTCTTTGGTCTGGTGTAGAATTCACGTGACAATAAAATGGAGATAGATGAGCTATCTATCACATGTCACGAGAATCATTTTGGTAGCTATAATACCCTTTACATCGATTTGGCTCATGCTGTCATGATGTAAGCATCATGCTGTAATGATGTAAAGAGCAAATATTTAATTGGAATAACGTTTTTCGCCAAGATTATAAAATAAAATGATAAAATGTATTGATATTTAACCTTTGATAATACTTTAAAAGTTAGGCAAACCACGACATCCTAATATAATATAATTTCTAGAAACCCTACGATTGCACTTGTATTGAATATTATTAATAAATTACTATTTTTAATGATAAACGTAAATACTAGAGAACTTTTTTTTTCATCTTATTTTTTTCAAAGTTCTTATTATTTAAATTGCAAAGCGTGAATACGAATGTTTTATTTTACAAAAAACATACTCTATTGAAAGATTTATTTAATTTCCTACAAAAATGAAAATGTTTACACGAACAGTAATATTTTTATTCGCTCAAACGATCGTCATAAAATTTCTCCATTTTATATAGGAGAACAATTTAGAATGCGAGGTTCCAGGTTTGGATTCCAGATTTCATACAACAGTAAACAAATCGTGTTCCTATAATAAAAGCTGAAAATTTCAAATGAAAAATGTAAAACATTTAATCAAATAAACACATAACAGGGCATCTTTATAAATATGTAAGCAGATACACGCGGTCTTATTATTCGCCTCACATTTTTGTTTTCCAGTTTACCCGAGCCAAAAGACCCTCAATACCCCCTTTATAGTTTCTCCTTAGCATAATATTCACAATCCGAGCGCAAGCGAACAATTTTGAGACCGAAAATCACTTTCCTCAAATCGCAGTGTGCTCTTAGTGTCTCCAGACTTCTCTATAATAATTCTTGATTAAAGTTTATCAAATTAAACGGAGGAAATGGACTTTATGTTAGCGCGGATATAATGCGCTCGCATTTCAAACTAGGTTACAAAGTTTTTGCTCAAGTTTCAATTTCTCTTTATAATTAAGATACAAGAGATAGTCAAAACATTGTGAGTAGAGAGAGAAATACGAGTACTCACTTGAATTTTCATCTATATTCGCCTTCACTTTGTGTTGTAAATTCATATTTGAATAAATATTATTACACTTTGTATTAAAACACTTTTTATTTTCACATAACACAAACAAGTTTCAAGAAACCTTTATCAATGTTTACACTCTTAAAATTGTATGCATTGATAAAGTTTTCTTGTAACTGAAACATGTCTGTGTTAAGTGAAAATAGAATGTGTATATTTATTCAAATACTCACTTGAAATTTTATGTACTAAAGTATGTTTGTTAAATGCAATATAAGAAATAAAGGATCAGGACGAAATAAACTGAAAACGTTTTGATTTTTTTTTCTAAAAAAAAGGGAACCAAGCTACACAGAAAATATGTTGTAATGCGATTTACTTGAAACAAAATTCAGGTCAGATACATTGTTTTTTGCCACGAGTGTGTCATTAGAATTTTACTTTTTTATTTACCAATTATTTGTATTATAAATTAAAACCGATAAAATAAACAGTATTTATATGAATCATTAATAAATAAATCAATGCGATTTCGATCGACAGACTGGTCCGTTGCCAACTGGCCTGGCGAAACCGGTAGCTGTCGGAAAAAAGCCAATTGGCCTGCCAAAACCGGTAGTTGTCAGAAAAAGACAAAAGTGGAAACAGTAAAATATCGTTTAATTTAACGATACTTTCAAATAAACTTCCATCAAGAAATTTCAGTAAAATCATTAGTATTGATACACATGTACTGACGATTTTTTTTTCAATTGATTTCGTTTTAAATTTTTTTTTTTTGATAAAAATAAATCATGGTGATTCAACAATGATACTTAAAAATGACTACTGTCATTTCAAAACTTGATTTAATAAAACGATGTTTTTTGTTAACTACTTCCACTTATTTTATTATTATATTTATTTCGTCAGCGACCGGTTTCGCCAGGCTACTTGGCATCGACAGACTGCTCAGTCTAACAAAACCGGTCGATGTCGAAACAAAAACAATAAGTGGACGTAGTTAACAAAAAAAAATCGTAAAAAATGAACTTTCATCAAAAGATTCAATAAATTCATGTGATTATCTTAAAAGATTTATTAATAAATCATAATTAATTAGAATAAAATAAGTACGTTAATGGAGTTTTTTTGTACTTTTGACATAAAGGATATCGATTAAAGCTATAAATAAGCGTTCCCTACCTTGAAAACACTTGAGGTAATCGGGACAAAGGATCGTTTATTCTCACTCATTATCCTTTGATGTGATTCTTCACCCAAGAAGCTGTTGCTGCTGGAACAGCGAAAGGGCGCCTCAGCGCAATCACCCAGCGTAGCTTCATTGTTTCTCAGCCAATTTGTAATTCAAATTCCGTTGTTTGTGATACATCTCTTGAAAGGAAGCGCTAAAGGCCCTGGAGACGCCGCCGGAACATCCCCTAACGTGTCGAGGGCTCCTGGCTCCCCCTGGCAGGCAGTGCCAACTTTAAATTTGACACCATTATTTTTTATTGCCTGAACCTCACGTGCGCGCCTCTGGGTTTATTAGAGACGGGAGATAAACCTCCGGGCGAAGTGTAACAGGACGTGGATGCCTCGGTTAATTTAATTTAAAATCTCCTTTCATTGTCGATTGATTCTTCGAGACAGCGAATCATCTCGCTCTGTCAACAAAAACAAAGAGAAAATTCGCTCCCGACAAGAGTAATAAAATGGTTTTACCGGTGTCCCGGAATTCCAGAAACAAATTGAAAACTGTTTTCCGAGACAGATAAGTAATTTGAAGTTTTAGTGCTTAAAGAACGTTCCTTTAAGAAAAATGTGCAAAAAAATAAAGATTTAGCACGTGTCTTAATTTAAAAGCCTTTATTTCTTTGATACGTGGTTGTTTGACATATTTAAAAATCAAATAAAAACCTTTTCACTTAGTTCACTTAGTATAATCCACTTTATTTGAGTATGTAGCGCCAAACGGTTTCACTATGTAGCGAGCTTATACACAAAGGTTTGTGTATAGTCCTGTGGAAGCTCGCTACAAAGTGAAACCGGTTGGCACTACTTACTAAAATAAAGTGATTTATACTAACAACCGAAAGGCACTACGTAGGAACTGACTTCGGGGTGAGATTTCGCAGCATTGTAGTACCCTCTAAGGGTCGTCGAAGACAAGCTATCCGCTTAACCTTTAGAAACCTTAAGATACCTTTAGAAAATAGTGACGAATTTATAATACTCTTTAATTTATAATACTTATTGAAATTGTAAAGAAATTACTTTATATATACACGAGTGAAAAGTTAAAAATCTTTTTACTAGAAATCGGCTGACTATTGCGCTTTTTTACTTTGACTATGGATGACTCTTAGGGAGTACTGCAATCCTGCAAAATCCCACCCCGAAGTCAATTTTCTATGTCGTGCCCTCCTCTTGTAACCGAATAAGTTTATTATTATCACGTTTTTAGTATGTTTTATTAATATTAAATATAATTAAAATTATATCACTGTTTTGAATGGAAAATTTGTTTCATGTAGTATATAATATATACATTACGAAATATCTCTGCAGGAATAGGCAGAAATATAGATCCGCCTCAATGTTATTTCCTGACATACTGTACTTCTCTCGCTCCCTTAACATTCATACATCGTGTCATGCATGCAAGTTGATTTATCCGACTCCTAACGTTTCAAATAATATATGTTTGATTTATTTGATCGTCTCACGTTTTCCTCGGTCATTCTCTATTTATAGTTTCATTTACATCGTCGAAATTCTTTTTTCATTCATTTTTTATTTCTTTTCAAGCGTCTAAAGCGTCTTAATGAAACTTTCATATTTTTTTTCTAAACACTTATTGTTCAATATATAATACAATTTAGTAACAATTATATGTACATGTTTAATACATGCACATTAAGTTTGTTATATAAATCGCCTGTAGGGCATAAGTAAGCAATTTTTTTCATTTGACAAAAATGACAATATCTTTGGTCCAAGGATTATAAAATTTGTTCTAAACATTCTTCCCGTATTCTGACGAAAAAACGCACCGAAGAAATAAGATTTTTCACGAGAAATCCGAGTATTTTGTTTTCGAAAAAGTATTTTGTAATATGGAAAGGTCATATTGGGGCAAAACATGATATTTTACTTAGGATCATGATATAATTACGCAAATAGAATTTCTTCGTCGTATTTGGATGTTATCTGGAATGATAATACCATTTTATTTCAACTAATGTGTCGTTTTACTCTACAAATACATGCCATGTATTGTGCGTTTATTGGATATTAAATTTCATAACAAGATGTTTTAAATTTATGCACAGTTCTTAATTTAAGGGTATTTTACGAACTGGGTACTTTCATTCGTTAAATAATAAATAATTACAATCAAAACTGCTTGGTTAATAACCCCACAGTTGTAGTATGACTCAAATACAGAGGATTTATTTTTCTTCTATATTCGTCATAACTTTGTTAAACACTCACTTTATTAAAAAAAACAACCAAAAAAACATGTTTCGGACACACTAGTCCTTCATCAGTGTTATTATATAAATATTAATATTAAAAATATTAGTCCACTATTTTGGCCGAAACACTATGATACTTAAACATTATAAACTGTTAAATTAAAAAACTTTGTTTTATGTATCACAATTGTATTTTAATTTTTATTATACGCGACGGCTGTTTTGTCAACCTATGTTGACATCATCAGGTGTTATAATAATATATCAAATGTCAAATTTTCGTGATTTTTCGAAACTTTGTGTTGTTGTTCCTACGTCAATTTGAATAATTTCTTTGATATAATTTTGAAGTTGTTGCTGGAGTTGAGTTAGGTACCTTATAATTTTAATTAAAAGAACGGTTAGTTACTATTGATAGGATAAAATATTAAAGGAGGAAAGTACAATAAAATAAAATAATAAAAAAATAATAAAAAATAAAAATAAAATAATAATTATGTTTCATCGTTTTTTACTCTATATTTAGTGTAATTGTTCCTCCTAACAACTGTTTTTATTACTATTATGATTATTTTTATATTTTATTATTATTATTATTATTCTTATTATGTTTTTTTTACAGTTTTTTTTACAATTTAACAGTTTAAAAATATTATTTAAAAAATCACAAATGTTGTCAGTTTTGACAGATGTTAAAACATAATGTATATATTGAATATATTTAAAAAGTATAAAATTGTGTATATTTTAAAAGTGTAAAAATAATGTAAAAATATTATATAAATTATTTCTATGAATTATAAATTTAAAAAGTTTCACCAAAATGTGGGCACTTTTTCGAAAATTTTAAATGAAATCGTTTTTTAATATAGATCGGCAAAATTCAGTGATATTTATTTTTACAAAAGAAATTTTCATTTTCAAATGCCAGTGTTGAAGTTTATATTTAATATATTTTAACGTTACACGAAATAATTTATTAATTGTTTATTGAACAATGATGTAAAAATCCTCATTAAATAATGGATACGAATGAAACCGCCTGTGTTCTTGAAGTTTTATTATAATTTATGGGAATTCGAAGGCATTATCCAAAGAAAAATTAAATACATTTGATAATGTTTGAAACGCATAAATTATAATAAAACTTTTATGCATTTTTTTAAAACAAGTTATACTTATTAACATTTCGTTTCCTTCTCTTTTGTGTTTAAAAAGTCTGTTTTTCTCTATGAACGTTGTTTGATCTTATTATCATTACACGTTGACACTTGAAAACATTACTTTATACCATTCAAAGAGTGTAAAGGAAAAGCATGTCTTTAGAAACAAAATTGAAAATGTTGTTTGACTTTCCCCTTCCAGTTCTGGGCGGCGTACGTCCCCTGCGAGTCCCAGCACAGGGATGCTGTTCAGCTAACTTTCGAGCAGATCGATCTAATCAGAAGACTAACCGAGCAGTACCAGCCGACTCTCACTCTCTGCACATCTGCCGAAGGTAAATCAATACTTTTATCTGAACACTACAGTACTCATTAATCTAGTGAAAAAATATTTGTACTGTTAAAATTTATAACACTGTTACAATATCAAAATTTATTTTTATTCACTATAAATACAATTATAAATTTCAATTTTTATTGCCTAACGGATTTTTGTACTTAAAAATACGAGTTGAAATTTTAAATTTTAATATACATGTAAACATATTTTAGTGTTGTGCTATAATGTGTTTTAAAAAAAACTTCTTGATTGAGGTTCATTGTTAAAATTTTCAGAGTTTCAGTAGGTTTCGGAAATTTGTTTCCATCATCTGGTGATTAATAGATCTGATATCATTCTATGTTAAACTTTTGGTAAAGGTGATGCTTTGTAATTATTTTAAATCAATTTAAGTTACTTGTTAAGATAGATGTCTAATGACCTACATTACTATGTAGTTAACAATTCAACTTGATTAAACAAACTCACTCTTAACTTTACGTAAACTACCACGCAATTCCTAATTGATTGAGCATTTACTTTGTAACTTTAGATATAACAATTGAATTCAATTTTGGTTTAAGTTTATTACTTTAACCTCCTTAATAAAAAAAATGATTGGTTATACGACTTATTCAAGAATTGTGAAAATATTTTATTAATTCGTGAATGTTATATCTTATATGTTATATCTCCATATTAAATATAAAATATTGATGAAAAATTTGTTTTTCTTGTTTTTGTTTATTTTATGTAATTGTCATGTTTCGGCTTGATAGATAAATGTTTGTACCCTAGCAAGTCGGATTGTGTCTCTCCTATAAAATAATATAAAACTTCTAGTAATCAATCAAAAGTTTTTTAGAAAATCAAATGATTTTACTGAAATCTCTTGATGGAAGTTCATTTTAAATAATAATTAAATAAAACGATGTTTTTTAACTACTTTCACTTTTGTCTTTATTTCGACAGCGACCGGTTTCGCCAGGCTCGCTGGCATCGACAAACTGGGTCCAGTCTGTCGATGCCAGCGAGTCTGGCGAAACCGGTCGCTGTTGAAATAAAGCCAAAAGTGGAAGTAGTTAAAAAACATCGTTTTATTTAATTATTATTTAAAAGTTTTTTATATTATTGATTGTGAAAATTGTAATTTAATTCATTATAAAAAAGATAAAATTAAAAAAAAACTATATAACTAACCATCACGCCGTCTCCCCGAAAGTGTAGGCAGAAAAAAATGGACTGCCACACTTTAACCGATGCGGCACTCCATTCTTTTCTTTTCGCCCCGCGGGAGACGCGGTGTGATGGGTTGCGAACCTCATCGCCCCCAAAAGATAATCTACTTATTTAACACAGGTAATAAAGACACTAAACTACATTCTGGTTATTTATATTATCGGTTATATTTTATCAAAAGTGCTAAATTAAGTCTATCGAAGAATTTATATAACAAGACACATTGATTTTCCTTATCTCATTATGCCATAGAATATTTTGAAATGTATATCAATGTATTGATATAATACCATAAAAGAGCAGCTAACTTTCTAAGTATTTTAGTAAGTAAGTCAATTACCTTATTTTGTATTTTTAATTGTATCTCAATAGAGACGAAGACGTAAACTGGAAACTGAACATGGATGATCAAGGTGTTTACAGGACTTATGACCTGTCATTGGTTGGGTTAAGCGCACGCTTTATGTAATTACAACATTCCCCATTCCACCTTTGTTATTGTGATCATGCATGACAAATTTTTGGAAGATGTATATATACTTCAAAATCCATATTTATCTTCACGTGTCAGTTTCAGTCAGCCATCTATGTAGATTTGGTTGCACTTGTGAATTTTTTCAAGAATTAACCTATACAACCGACCCACTAACGCCATCTATGGAGAATGATTTTCGGCATTTAGCAAACTACCTTATTAACACAATGCGAAGGTTGTCACCTAACATCCATGTTCAGTTTCCAGTTTACGTCTTCGTCTCTATTGAGATACAATTAAAAATTTGAATTAACCACCTTTTGGTGTAAATCCAGGATTTGTATACAGGTATAAGTATACATTCACAAATATTTGACCTTATTTTGTGTTCGGTGAACACGTGCTACAACACTGTAATAAAATATATTGAGATATAAAATGCAGCTGTCTAGCATACTGAAAATTCATTCAATTTGTTTGATCTTGACTCGATTCAACAAGTCGGTATTTTCGATATTATTTTCAACAGAACATGTTAGTTTACGTTTCCAGAGATAAAGACGACATGTTTCAAATTTATAATTCTATGTTTTCCAGAAATATTCTTTCAAGACAGAAAAACAATTTAATTCCATTCAGATTATATTGTACAATATAACGACGTGTCACGTCAGACCATAAGAATCAGTGGATTCATATTTCAGATAAAAAAAATTGTAGGACGGATAATAGTGTAATTACGTTTACAAAAAACATTTTTAACTACTTATTAAACGCTAAGGCATTAACACTGTGGAATTCCATAGTAATGAAATTGAAAATAACTATTTTTAATCCACAATCTTAATCTTAATCTTGTTGACGAGTCTGGTAAAAGATTGGGGCTAACAATAAATGCCAGTAAAACCAAATGGATGACATTCGGACGGCTTGACTACAGTGGGTCAGTATTGCATTTGAACGGCCGTAACGTTGAAAGGTGGAAAAATTTAAATACCTAGGCAGCATACTAACGCAATCGCTTAACCCAGATGTAGAGATAAAATGCAGAATTGAGGCAGCAAGAGCTATGTTTGATAAAATGAAATCACTCTTCTGCAATGATAACATAAATTTGAAACTCCGCTAGAGAATGATCAAATGCTATGTGTGGTCTGTTTTATTGTATGGATGTAAAACATGGACCTTGAAGGTCAACTCAATGAACAGACTGGAAGCATTTGAATTGTGGCTCCATCGCCAAATGCTCAGAATTCCCTGGACAGAGATGGTTACCAATACCGAAGTCCTGAGGCGAGCTAGAGTTGACAGGGAACTGTTATCAACTATTATTATCCGTGTTTTATAATATTTTTTTAATATTTTGTGAATTATACAAAGTAATTTTCAATTTCCTAATTATATTATTAACTACTATACTTTCGTATGGAGCAATTAATTTGGTAGTGTGGCATTATAAAAAATATTTTAAAACACTTCTACTTGTTTTAACGCCACTTTATTTTTGTCAAACCAAGCGGTTTCGCTCTAGCCGGAGCTTCCTCAGGATATAAAAAAACTGAGGGTTTGATTTCACATTATTAAAAAAAACTACTCTAAGGAGATTAATAAAATTGTGCAAAGATTTACTTCATCTTCTTAAACGTGTTAAAACTTTATAGGATTCTCCTCTTCCTAGTGATGGTATACTCCAGCTCTGTCTATTCTAACTAATCTGATTAAATTACCTACATATTAATTTTTTACGCTTCAATCCAAAAAAATGGTGTACGGCAAAGTCTTATAACAACTTTACTGGTTCTAGGGATGCCATTTTAATGTGGAAGTTTCTCGTTGTTTTCCACATGTTCGTATTACCAATTTTTTTAAACCCAATTACTGTAAAAAACTTTTTATCTATTGATTCTCATGGCATGTGATACTCGTAGGTAGTTAGTCTAACGGCATTCTTTTTATTGTCACTTGAATTCGACCAGACCAAAAACAGCGTGAAATTTTGTTTATTTCACACTGTCATCGCCGGGAGCCTGGAACCTTCAGTGTAGCAATCATAACTCTTGCTTCTCTGTCCCGAAGAACGAGAAGATTAAGTTAGGGGAACACAGGCAACTCACTAAATAACTAACCATCACGCCGTCTCCCTGATAGCATAAGATGTAATAATTGATAGCCACACTGTTCTCTCACTTCCTCAAATTTCACACATCTTGTCATTTAATAAGTGATTGATTTGATCGTGCCACGTTTTTCTCGGTATTCCTCTATTTATATTTCTAGAAGAACATTATCATAAAGAAATAACTTTTAGATAAACACGAATGAAAACGTCTGTTTTTTAGAAGTTTTATTATATTATAGCTTATGGGAATCACGTGTTTCACCTTTCCAAGCTTGACATCACTTTTGATAGTGCCTTAGAAAGACAAAATATGTCATTCCTAAAAACTACTCTTATAATTAAACATCTAGAAAACTGACGTTTTCATTTGTATTAGTTATTTAATATGGGTATCATCATTGGTATAACATCATTGTTCTAGAAACAATTCATACGAAATAATTTTTTTACAGCAGATAACACTACTTGTTGCTTGGATTTCCAAAACATCATACAAATGAAAAAAAAACAAACGAAACAACGCTACTGACACGTGTATTTTATGATCCAAAAGTTCTTTTCGACACCCGAGATGGGAGGAGCTCTTAAGAAAATTTTCTGACATTGACTTCTCATGTTAGATACACAAACCGATGTACGATAGTTTGAGTGCTCTCACAGAAACTTAGCAGACTATAATCGTATACTCGGGCGATATTTCACGGTTAAGATAAGCCTTTACTTGTATTGGGGACGCTTGAAGGGTACGCTACTAAATGTTTACATGTTCATAATGAATGATTTAAAAGTCAGTATGCCTTGTTAGTTTTTTGTGTGTTCGTAATAAGTGATTTTAAAGTCAATTTGACTTAATTATTAATCTTTGAAGCTTTGTAATACAATACTCTATTTAAATTTAATATAAAAACAATTTCGTTTCATTAACATTTGCGTATACACGTATAGTACATAAATATTTAAAAAGTGGTCAGTTTTGATAGATGTTAATATGCAGATTTTGTACATTTTTTGTAACAAAGTTTTGAAAATAACTAAAAATATATTTTTATGTTCTTGTTCTGGTCCAAGTTTTAATCTTTTGACAGAGAAAAAGTGTGATTATAAGGAAATATGTAAGTAATTTTCTACCATATTTACCAACACAAAGTGGTGGTGAATACAGAAATAAATCAATTTGCCCTGTTAGTAATTTATATATGTTTATAATGGGTGATTTCAAAGGGATTATTTTTATATGCTTACAATGAGTGATTTTAAAATCAATATGTCTTGTTAGTTATTTTTATATGTTCATAATAAGTGATTTTAAAATTAATATTCATTGTTATTATTTTTGTATATTCATGATGAGTGATTTTATAGTCAATATGCTTTGTTAGTTTTTTAAAATGTTCATAATGAGTGATTTTAAAGTCAATATGCTTTGTTTGTTATTTTTATATTCTAAATAAGTGATTTTAATAAAATCGATAACAGAAAGTAATTAATTGTATGTATTGTGTGAATTGGAAAGGAATTAATACCAAATGTAAATTGTTTTCTTCCATTGAAATTCAACAAATCGAAATTCGCATTAAAATTCAAGAAATTTCACTTAGCACCACTAATGTATATTTTTTATTTAAATTTAAGGAAAATAGGTATACCTAATAACAGCTATTTGTGAATGTTAATTATGTCTGAAATAATGGTTATTTAATTAACGACAGATGATTTGAAAAAATGTTTTTGAATATTGTGGAAATACCTGTCATGAAAATTAATTCGCTCTTAATTACAAACATCACAAGTTTGATGTAGATAAATCGAGATAACATTATTATCCAAGAAACACTGTTACCCGCAACTATTCAGTATATAAGTTTGCCAAGACAAGCTACAATGTGGCTCCGTCTGTACTTGCCGCTCCATTATGGGAGTATTTCTGAACAGGTAATTCGGAGCACAGCATTGATACTGTCAACATAATATGGAACTCCCGAGACGTGAATAATGTCACCATTGTTCGCGTAATCACAATTACTATAATACTTATATTAATAAACACTATATAGTTTTGTTTGTATTTAAATCTTAAACACATTCTTCATGCGGTTGGTTTAGTTATTTCTATATTAATGATTTCACACTTTTTAATTACTAGAGAGTCTTAATAAGCATATGTTTACCTTATTTATTAATACAGAAAATTATTTCAAAAACTTTGTCAATTGTTATAAAAAAAGAATGTCAAACTTGTAATATGTACAGCGGGGTATTTTTTTTTTGGTACATTTAAAACTAAATTAAAAAATGATACTCATTCTACCTAAAAAAATGTTTTTGCATTGACGTACTATGATAACGGTCTGCATTGAATAACTGATAGAGAAGATATCTCTGAGAGATATTCAACGTCGGAGTTACCTAACTTGGTTTAAATCGTTATATCAACACGTTTTGGACTGTACGCTTCCTTTTTCTGTGTTACCATAAATTAATATTACAAATTACCAATAATATTTCAATACATATTTGTGAGCTCAAAATTTGTCGTTTAATTGACTTCTTATTTAATTTGTAATAATTACTGAAACGTCATCAGGATAATCAATCAAAATCAAAGTTTCACAACGAGCCATGGGGTTAGACCAGCCAGACCATATACCCAAAGTGGAGACAAGAAGACGCACCACGGTCATCGATGTAGGGATACACATTGCGGGGATGAAGTGGCAGTGGGCTGGTCATGTGTGTCGACGGGATGATGGAAGATGGAGCCAGAGGGTTACTGAATGGAGGCCAAGGTTGGGCGGGAGAAGTATCGGGAGACAGCCTACCAGGTGGAGCGATGATATTGTGTGGAACACTGGCATGAGACCGAGAGGGATAGTGTGGGGGTGGAGAGGCTTACGTCCAGCAGTGGATAGAGACAAACTGACGGAGGAATCAGATGGTGCCGGGTTGCTATTGGTGGCCTCGAAATTGTAACATCATCCAAACAAAGTGCCAAAAAACTACGAGTACCCCAAAGTGTCATGTTCGGAATAAGCCTTAGATACAGAATCGAAAAAATTCGGTAGAGATAAAAACAAAGGTCACTCACATCATCCACTGCATAACCAATGCCGATAATTCTAAAATGGCAATGGGCTGGTCACATAGCTAGAAGTTCAGACGCAAAATAGACAAAAATACTGCTAACTTGGAGACCATGGACTGCAAAGAGAAGTGCAGGGCGACCGCAACTACGATGGAAGGAAGACCTAAACCGACACGTCGGCATAACTTGGATGCAGTCTACAAGATACAGAGTGGCGTGGAAGCAAATAAAAGACGTCTTTACCCAAGAGCAAACGGGAATATGCTAAGAAAGAAGAAGAAAAATCATATTTTAATTGATTTTAATTCATTTTAACATTAAAAACATTTGGCGTTCGTTTGATTTTTCACGCGAGATCACTTCCCAATGATTTAAAGGCGGAATAATCCATTTGAATATTCCTGTTAGTAATATTATTCTTGGTTGGTATGAAGGTTTTCCGGTTTAGTGTATCTTAATTTGCATTTGGATAAATTTATAGAATCATTTCCTGAATTGTAAAATTATTACCACTATTAACGCTAGAATAATTATTGGGGATATTACGAAACAGAAATATGGGCATTAACTGATATTATTCTGTTAACCGGGGAGCTTGGCAGATCTACATACGTTTTCGTGTAACCAGTTTGGCGCGCGTCCAATTTTCGAAATAAAAACTTTTAAATTAGCCTCGAATTCATGAGGCATCTGCAACTAAGCACCACATCAAAGTGCAAACTCAATCTGTCCTGGAATTGTCTTCTGGAAAAACAGACCGCCTCTTCTTGCATCCTTTGTTTTAAAGAGAAAAGTTTTTTTCATTAGTCTGGAAAGTTTGATGGGAATACACATTTCTTTTTGAGAAAATCACTCGCCATAATGTAGTGGCAAATGTTCCCAAGAAGGGACATTTGAGTTTTGCTTAAAGCGGTTCTTCGCGTCTTTTTAAATTTGTACTTACGAAGTGCGCCGGTACAAGATTTTAAATTTGTTTGTGCGGCGTAAAAAGTTTAACGAGACTGGTAAGAAGGGTTTCGGCTTCCGTAGATTTAATTTAAAATTACAGGAAAATGGTTGCCACTAATAGCCGTTATATTTTTCTTTATTTTGAGTCCGCCTTCGAGAAATGGCACCCTTAAGAAAAGCTGCTCCATTTCTAAAATATTTTTATTGTATTTCTACGTTTTCAATTTAGAAACTGTTGGTTTAACGATAAAATATTATAAGAAATGAGTTAAAACTTCTAGTCTTTCATAGCAGGCAACGAGAGCTTTTTTAATTAATTTAAAGTTTATCGTTTCATCGTGTTCAAAGTATCTGTTTTTTTATTGTTTATATAATATTCAGTTCGATTGGATGAGATTAATTAATTTTCTAGCTATATACGAAGCAATGATCTGTAAAACAGATCATTGCTAGTCACTAATCAGTTTACTGAAAATTAAGTCAAAATTATATATAACATTTTGAATGTACGTATACTAATTCTTGCAGACAAATATTGGATTTTACCCATTGCAGATAAATTATTTTTTTATAAGGATTAATTGTATCTCAATAGAAACAAAGATGTAAATTGTTTTCTGGAAACGGAATATGGTGGCCGAGGCGCTTACAGGACTTATGACCTGTCATTGGTTGGGTTGAGCGATCGCTTTATGTTTAACAACATTCCCCATTTCGTCCTTCTTACGACCATCACGTCTGACAAACTTTTGGAAGTTGTATATATGCTAGGATGCTGCGCTTATCTTCACATTTTTTAGTTCACTCTACACTAGCGTCATCTATTAAGATTGGGAAACATTAAGCAGAAAATCTTTATTAATATACTGTGAAAGGCTCTGCAAATCATACAGTACTAGATTACGCCTGGAAATGTCTCTCCAATTTTTATGCCTTGAACTTATTATGTTCCCAGAAAACAATTTACATCTTCGTCTCTATTGAGATACAATTAATCCGTATAAAAAAATTATATATTTTTTGATAACAAAAACTGTTATTTCAAAGTACAATTTTTGGTGTGGTGGTTATAATGAGTTGATATTTTCTAAAGTACTTATCTAAGCAAAGTCTGATAACGAGAAAGGCACTTGTAATACCTTCTCGACGTAAACGCGAGCAGCTCATTTCATATTATTTTTTAAGGTTCATGTAGAGCCACAAGATAAATAGACAGCACGGATTATGTCTGTAGCAATGTGTCTAGGGCCAACAAAGAGATGATAATGATTTGTGATGTTTTTCATAGTACATTAAACACAAGGCCATTCTTATTTGATATGAGAAAACGCTTGTTGTAATATTTTGCACAATTGAATTTTCATTATTGAAATATTTAAAAAAATTCTCCACAAAGCATCTCATTATCATTAAATATGATAAATACAAAGTTTTGCAACTGATTATACAAAGTAAAATTAAATAAACATTAACTGTTGGGAGATGAAGAAAATCCTGGCCAGAAAACCTTCGAGAATGATTCAGTGCTGCTGTATGAAAGGTAGAAACAGCCATGATGTTGTCCAACCTCCGATAGGAGAGGAACAAGAAGAAGAAAAATATTACATGTCATTCATTATCATCATCGTCAGCCGTCTGTCATCCACTGCTGAATGTAGGCCTCTTAGGCCTCTCCCAAAGCACGCCACCGCCCCCTATCCTTTGCCGCTTCCATCATCCATGTCCAGCAATCCTCTTCTTATCGTCGGTCCAGCGGGTAGGGGGACGTCCAACTCTGTGGAATACTGTACGCGGTCTCTACTCCAAGACCCGTCTCCCCCATCGGCCGTCAGATATGCCGTCAGATATGCCACAGATATGGCCAGCCCATCGCCACTTCAGCCCGCCCATCCTTAGAGCCACCTCAGTCACCTTGGTTTGTTGTTGAATAAATTCGTTTCTTAATCTGTGTCTCAAGGTTATTCCAAGCATGGCTCTTTCCATTGCGCGTTGGGTGACGGTATATCATTCAGCGGAATATTATACTAATTTGTTTGTGCGACGTAAAAACATACATACGGTCGTTTGAACCTAATTACTGTATGCAATTTGTTTTTTAATCCATTATATTGATTTTCATGATATGTGTTAGGTAGCTTATCTATCGCCATTTTTTTGTAACCTAAATTCTATACCAGACCAAAGACAGTGTGACAAATACGCTGCTATCGCCGGAATGAACCTGGGACCTTTGTTCAAGAGTTCTTACCACTCTGCCACGAAGGTCGTTTTGGAATTTTTCACACAATCCTATTTTATCTAAAACCCAATGGTTTTCTGGTGCCAAGGTTAATGCATAAGCATATGCCTTTTAACTGATGTGACCCGCTTGTTAGGTTGTTGTGACAAAATTATTGATTATAATCCTGTATTTTTAACAGATATTAGGGCGGCGCATGCGGCAGGGCGGGTGTGCTCTCTGGTTGGGGTAGAGGGTGGACACGCGTTGGGCGGCTCACTGGGCGTGCTACGCGCTCTGCAGCGCGTGGGTGTGCGCTACCTCACGCTTACCTCGACCTGCAATACACCATGGGCTGACTGCGCGATGGCCGACTCGCGTGTCAAACCTGAGCATGGAGGACTGACGCCTTTTGGAAAGGTAACCTAACCAAAACATTCACAGCACACATCATATATACCTCACCTACCAGTATTTTAAAGAACTGATCGAAACTTCCGTTAATGATTATTTAATTCATCCACTTTGTTTCATCCACTAATTATTTTAAAAATGTTAAAAAACACGACACATTTTGGAGGATACCTCCATCTTCAGGTGTAAAAATATAATAAAAACAAAACAATGAAAAACGCATTTTAAATTCGATAAAATAATTTTAATTTTAAAATGAACCTTGGCTTTTTGTTATAAGTACAATATAATTAATCAATTTGAATTATTTTATCGAATTTTAAATATGTTTTTATATTAGTCTTTCATTGTTTAGTTTTTATTATATTTTTACACCTGAAGATGGAGGGAGGGATCTTCTGAAACATGTCATGTTTTTTAATATATTTTTTAATAATAAATGGATTAAACCAAGTTATTTTCAATTTCTAAAGAATATTACTATGGAATTCCACAGTGTTAATGCCTTGGCGTTCAATAAGTTTATTGTTTAATTCTAACATTGATTCATTTCGTTTATTTATTAAAATACTCGTATATCAAAACCACTGGATATTCTATTACACTAAAGATACATGTTTTAGTACATAATAATGATTTACATGTAATAAAATAATATAGAGAGCAAAAAAAACTTGAAATTCATAAAAATTAAAAAAAAGAGATTTGCAATTTTAACAAAGACAGTGCTTCTCTCAGGCGAATCGAATTTTCACAATATAATCGACCTCCGAATTGATACGATTTAGCAAAGAGTTTGCTCAACCGGCTTAACCATTGGCAGGTTGGTGTTGCATCGTAAGAGATAAAACAATCTGTGGCCCCTTTGTCGAAAATGAATCGTCATTTTACACTTACAAGATAATGTGGGTTACATGCATTAATAAAAAGTGCTAAATTAATGCATTATATAGTATATAATACCAAATTTTAATAATAATAAACAACATTTTTTTAAAGTTCCTGCTGGTGTTTTTAGTGCCTAATTACAGCTAATAAAAAAAGGGTGGATGCGTGCTACATACAATAAATTAAATAAACACAAAAGTCTGCATCGTCCATGTCAACAAGTACCATCTAAAAAGAACATTATGTGTTAAAATAATTTTATTTTGTTATTTTATTTCATTTTATATCATTGTATTTTATATGATTTGTTTTAGATTAATTTTGTGGATGTTGGACGATCGAAGTGTGCGTGGGAGATACCTATTAATTGGTGGCGATGAGATTCGCAACCCATCACGCGTCTCCCGCAGCGCGAAAAGAGAAGGATGGAGTGCCGCATCGGTTAAAATGTGACAGGTCCATTCATTCTGCCTACCCTTTCGGGGAGACGGCGTGATGGTTAGTTCGTTAGTAAATACAAAAACTAATCTTCTAATATAAAAACGTTCCCAATCAAAAATGGTCAAAATATGTATTTATACACATACGTACAATATATAGAATACAAGGTCAATCTATTTATCACCTTAAAAGGTTCCGCGTAACATATAATATAATGTTTGCCTGATTGTATACCGAAGCACCCTACACATACTAATGCGCTACACCTGCCCTAGGACACACTTAGGATATTTGTTAGCCCTACTCACCTAATAATAATAGCCCCGAAAACTACACAAACTCGTATGTTTGTGGATACTACCAGAGTGGTGTTGTCACGCGAAAAAGGACGAGGTTACGTACGGAGGTCCATAATACTCCCAACATAATAAAACTGGTCCCAAATTTTCTGAATACGAAGTACCCAATCCTTTTGATGGCATTTTTGTGAAGAGCTGAATGGAATTGTTATTCTAAAAGGCAAGATAAACTAAAAATGGTAATAATGAGTCATTCATAAATGGATTCAAAATTTCGATTGTGCTGAATAGTGAATAAATCGTACTATTTATATTTTATTCATCTATATTATGAATTTACTTTTGAATAAATGTTTAAAACGCGATCACAAAAAAATACTTTATTACTAAGTAACTAACCATCATGCCGTCTCTCTGAAGAGGTAGGTAAAATAATGGACTGCAACACTGTTCTTTCTAGTCACACTTCTCTCGCTTCCCCAACAGATTTACTTTTCCAAATGTATTATGTCGGGTTCTTTGCAAGATAAACTTTTGGTAAAATAAACCCCTTCTAAGTTATTAAAATACGTTTATTCCTTATGTATGGAATCGAAGCATGGAACTGGCAAAAGAAGGATGAAAGTAGAATAAATGCAGTAGAAATGAGATCTCTTAGAGGAATATGTGGAATCTCTGTGTATGATAGAGTGTCGAATGAAAATATAAGAAGTGAATGCGGTGCGAATGATGGTGTTATGAACAAAATAATGAAAGGATCATTAAGATAGTTTGGACATATGGAAATAATGAATGAAGAAAGAATGGTAAAAAAATTATATGTTAATGATGTAAATGGAGCCAGAAATAGAGGAAGACCGAGGAAAACGTGGCACGATCAAATAAATCAAATATTGAATGTCGGGCATGTGAGGAGTCAGAGAAATCGACGCGCGTGCATGACACGATGTATGAATGTTAAGGAAGCTAGAGAAATATGTCAGGAAAGAAAAGTGTGGCAGTCCATTCTTTCAGTGATGGTTAGTTAGTTAGTTAGTTTTTTATTCCTAAGAGAAACTAAGAGTTATGAGACAACTCAATTTATTAAAACAGAAGATAAATACGAATTTGTATCAATACACTTTAACGGGTATAATGGCTTTGTAGCGACTTTCTTAAATTAATCTTACATTTTATATTAGACAAAGGAGCGACCACCTGCTCCCGGGCGAGGGTTTACGGAATATACAAAATTAGTTTTAAATGCAATTAACTTTCATTCTTAAATAAAACTATATTATTCTATTTTTAAATCAGTCTACCAATGCGCAGCTGCCATTTCTACAATATATAATGATTTCTCAAAGGCCTTTGATACTGGGAACCACGACATACTTATTGCGAAGCTATCTTACATTGGATTCTCTTTTCAGTTGATTATGTTTTTCATTATTTACCTCGAGGGAAGAAAACAATTCGTCTCATACGGAATATTTCAATCGGTACCTTTTCTTGTAAATTCAGGGGTGCCACAAGGTTCAAACCTAGGCCCGCTTCTCTTCACAACATTTAAAAATGATATTGCGAAAATGATAAACTTCTCACGATCAGTCAGACATTAATAATATTGTTAACTTGATTTACAGTAATCAAAGGCAATTCAATATCTCTAAGTGCGTTATGTTATCTTATATTAGAACATTGAGAACTATGTATTATAGATACACGATGAACAACCACCAACCAGCACTTGTATCTATGATGAGATAGTAGGATGACTTTTCGTTCACATATCGAGAGGATTTGTGACATTGCACTGAATATGTTGGGATTCATTGTTCGGACCGGAAGCGTTTTCAGAGATCCCAATGTGTCAGAGCCCTATGTGCACGCATTGGTTCGGAGCAGACTCAAAGGTGGTTCTAGAATATAGAGTCCTCACGAGGTGAGATATTTCATTATGCTAAAGAGGGCTCAGAAAGAAATTCTGAGGTTTTACTACATGAAGGAGTATGGTAGTTAGCCGTGGCTCTATTCTACGGCATTTCTTTTAGAAATCCTTAGGGCCAACTCTCTGCAGCTTCGAATAGATAGGCTTCTCATAACCCATATTTTTAGATTAATCAGGGGATATTTCGAGAACTCGGCCGTACTGGAGCGTGTTGGTATTTTTGGCAGATATCTCCGACAGCAACGGCACAGATTATTTTACCTACCGTTCGCTAGAATCAATCTGCCTCTGGTGATACGGTGGGAACAGCAATTAATCTATTGAACGCGGTCTCCTCAGAGATCGACTCGACGTCTTTAATATTGGTAAAAGTACGTTCAGAAGTTAGATTCTGTTTTGATACCGTTAGTATCGAAACGAAAAGTGATAAGTAATTCAAACATACCAAGATTGAAAAAGTGAACTCTTATTAAAAAAAAATTATATGTATTTGTATTATTAGTAAGTTTGCAGAACTTTTAACTACGTACAAATATATTTTAATAACTCATATATATACGTTTATTCGCAGCTCGGGCGTATACATAAACTGATGTAAAATCGATTATTATGATTGTCAGAAATCAAAACCATTATTATTATCGTTCAAACTAATGGAAAAAAAATCCTACACGAATCAAGTTGTAAACCGTTAGAAATCATTAATCATACTATTTGAATGTTTGTAAACTACTTAAAATTCAATAAAATCACTCAAACCAGCCAATGAAAGCGGAAAAATATCGTATTAAAAAAACCACGTCAATAAAAATCCATTAGTCATATAAAAATAACACCGTGGATTAATGGAAGCCGGGATGACGAAACACAAAAATGTTAAATTCTTACAAAGGAAACGGAAAATATAATTTGTTTTTCGACATCAGGATTCGATTACATAAGCCATTGTTAAATGGTAGGGGAAGAATTTTATTTTCTTTTGCCGCCATCTCGACTGTAATCATATGGCGTATGGAAACACAATATTCCTAACAAAACGGTTCCTTCAGCTTCCATCAGCCTCCGCCGGGTTGGGAGAAGTGCCGGGGAGAGTGGGCCGTGAGAGCCCGCTGCCGTGAATACATTACGTATTTGAATTATGTGTACATTTTGGGAAACCATTTAAAGTGTGCCTAAAATGCAAACAATTCTTTATCTCATTTGAATACACAACTATGCTCCACACACATTCGGATATCTTTTTGTATGTCTACCATTAACTCAATAGAATGTGTGTAACCTTTCTCGGGTTCTCTGCATTCAAAAGCGGTAGCAATTGTTAAAAAAAACTTAATATCACGCACTGAAAGGTTCCTAGACCACTTAGAATTTTTCATTTAAGTATGAAGTATTAGGGTGGCCCTAAGCTGCATGGTAAAAAATAAACGTTTTGTTATCCCCAAGTAAGTCTAACACGCCAATTATTTTCCCTTAGAGCTAATAAGTTACATTAATTTTTTTGTAATTTTTATTTAATAATAACACGTGCCCCAAGGGTGAAAATTGAACCAAACGACGACCTTCGTGGCAGAGTAGTAAGAGCTCTGACTTCCATACCGAAGGTCCCGGGTTCGTTTTCCGGCGATGGCAGTGTGATTGTCACACTGTCTTTGGTCTGGTGTAGAATTCGCGTAACAATAAAATGGCGATAGATTGGCTACCTATCACATGTCACGTGATTCAATATAATAGCTAAAAAATAAATTGTGTACAGTAATTGGGTTCAAACGACCTGTTGTATACATAAAAAAAAAATGAAAACGAAAATAGTAAAAGTAGTTAAATTCTTAAATTTTTGCAAAAACTATTTTATTAATTTTGTTTCAAATTTAAAGCGTCTCACCACGCTGTCCCTCAATTTTTCCCATCAGTATTAGTTGGAGCCAACTTTATTTATCTCCCCGCAGAATGTGAACCAGATACAAAATCTTACGGACCTTAACATCCTTTAGCAGTTGTCTGCTACAATTGGCTCTCCTCAAAACCTCTTAATTGCTGATTAAGTCTGTCCACGGTACGCGAAACATTCTCCTGTGCAACCACATTTCGAATGCTTCCAACCGGTTCATAGTGCGCACTTTCAGGGTCCAAGTCTCCGAGACATAGAATAATACAGACCAGACATAGCACTCCAACATTCTCTGCTATAGTTTCAAGTTCAAGTTGTCATTGCAGAATAGTCATCTCATTTTGTTGAATGAACTACGGGCTGCTTCAATCCTGCACTTCACTTCCATGTCTGGGTCCATAGATGATGTAATCATACTGCCCAGGTGTTCCACCGTCTCCAATGGTTCACCACCGAGTCGTAATGTTAGAGCGGAGTAGTCCGCTCTGCCAAATGCCATCCATTTTGTCTTTTTTAAATTAATGTTTAGGCCCAATTCTTCTCCTGCATTGCTGATACTCATAAGGAACTCCTGAAAACCTGCGATGCTATCGGCCAGGATGACGGTGTCATCGGCATATCTTATATTATTGATGCATTCGCCATTGACTTTCACTCCCATTGTCGTGTTTCTAGGGCTTTCTGAAATACATAATTGGAGTACATGTTGAAGAGCAGCGGTGACAATATGCAGCCCTGACGCACGCCTCTTCTAATTTCAATTTCTAGAATGTATTTACTTAACCTTAAATTTTGTGATCTATAAAAAACATAAAATTTACACGAAACGACTTAGTACTTACATAACATGAAATATGCATATTCTTGAATTTTGAAATTTCTCTTTTTTATCCTTTTGCTCTTTGTGACTGAATGGAAATACGGCATTTTGAACTTTTAATTCAGCGCGCGACAGCTCGAAACAAAGATTATATACTGTACTAGAAACTTAAGTATTCTTGAAGACTTCCAAAAGACATTATTCTTTTACCAGCACTACGCTTTATCTCAAACTTTTCTTTGGCATAACCTTTTAGTTATTTAAATATAACGCGTGGAAAAATATGTAAACTCAAATATTTTCGTTTTATATTCACAATGACTTTACGCTCATGGCGGTTTTTTCAAATGCATTTTAAAAGAAAATTTAATGTGGAAACAAAACCAAAGCTGCATTTTTAAAAGTAATTTTCACAAGCAACATTTCATACATAAATAAAGAGCATACGCTTGTTTAATATCATGAGAACCTGACATAAACCATTTTTATGATGTGCATTTTTGTACTGAATTATTTTGTTACTTCGCAGTAAGTTTGAGTAAATTGATCAAAATCGTAATGCAGTTGAGCATTAAAGTAGATTTCTTTTATAATTTTATATTAATGTTAAAAATCTAAGAATTAGGTTAAGCTAAAAATTTAGCACCGAGAAAATATGACAATCATTCGAAGCGTATCTGTTTTAAAAAGTAAATAAAGTTTTTTGGAACTATTTTTTAATGTGTTTGAATCCGCATATTTTTATTATATACATTTAAAGCAATAAGTAAACCTTGATTTCTACCTTTTAAAAACCAAATTCTCTATATTAATTTCATTTTGATGATAAATATAATAAATTCTATCGCACCATTTCATCGCGCAGGAATGTTAAGCCACCGCAATCTTTTCGGGCTTTCTATATTCGTATACCTATTTCTATATTGTATTCATTCCAACATTCGAGGTATCTTTTTTTTTTAAATAATATGATTGTGACATTCATTTCGAGCATAATCCGTTGTTATGCCTCGTGAAGCTCCATAATCACCCGACTCAATTCATATATATGTACGAGTATATTCACAAGGACTACTATATAAGTTGCAAGCGTGAAGTGGCTTAAGTATAAACCATCATTCTTGACACCAATATTTTTCCGATTAGGGTTTTAAAACGTATGAAGCTAATGTAAAGAGCTTTGGCGATATTGTGTATCCTCGTTTAAAACTAATTTTGTACGTTTTTGTATTCTCATCAATCATCGCATCCTTAGTCGCATTTTCATATATAATTTTTTTGTTTATTTATTGTTTCTTGAGCAATGATGAAAACTTCATATTGAATCAGTAATACGAATAAAAACGCCTTTTTCTAGAAGTTTTATTATAATTGATGGGAATGACATGTTTTGCCTGTGCAAACCATTATCAAATGTCATCAATGTGACATTTTATGATGCTTAAGATCCTATAATAACGCCCCCTTGTGGGCGTTTGAGACTTTCAACGGGGCAGTAGAAGGTACCTATTTCAGAAAATAATAGTACTTTGAAAGTACTGTTATCATGAGTAAATTATTACTGATAAATGAAAAAAATATATAAAAGATTCAATAATATTTTTAAATTTAACTATGTGATTCTAAATATTTGGGATAACTTTTAGGGGAAGGAGGGCGTTGAGCATTTATTTTTCTTGTAAAGGGGGCGGTGGTCCAGAAAAGGTTGGAAACCTTTGCCTTAGATAAACGAAACACGTCAATCCCATAAATTATTATTAATAATAATAACTTATAGAAAATAGACTATTTCATTCGTTTTAATTTATCTCATTTCCCTGTAGTCTGACTTGTCTGACTCGGTTTGTCTTGTTTTGATTTTTTTTTAAACTTTTTTTATGATTATACTAAGATATTTTCTGTAATTCTTCAATTTCATATTTGTCCTGAATAAAACATAATCAGAATCAAAGACTGTTGGAGGCTTTGTAATACAATCTCATTTTATGATGTTTAATTTTGCAATCATAATCATTTTATTTTATATTGAAAAATATTGCAATCATTATCAATTTATTGATTTGTAATCACAATTACAAACTTTTATATTGTACAAAAAAAGTAAAGAATATACTTTTAAAAAAACGATTTCGAAAAGAAAACTATTAGAGCGATAGTTGTAAGGCAAATTTAAAATTTAAAACATTCCTCTTGAATATTAAAAACTCGATCCGATAGAGTAACCGTTCTCACGAAGCTCGTAGAAAACAAATGTCGACACATTTTTTAACTTGGAGACCTTACCCGATTCTTGTAAATCAAACCCTTAAACTGAAATACGCCTTGCAATAACGGCTTGAAAGTTGGTGGAACGTTCCCATTGTCCGCAGCTCAGGCCCGGCTCCGGCTTAGCCTAGATCTTGATAGCCATTCTCGAACTTCTATTATCCAGTATTGGACTTGATCGCGGAATGAAAAACGTGACATTACGAAGAAAATCGTCCATAGAAGTTTTTTTACTAACTAAGTAACTAACCATCACGCCGTCTCCCCGAAGGGGTAGGCAGAAAGAATGGACTGCCACACTTTTTTTTCCTGACATATTTCTTTCGCTTCCTCAACATTCATACATCGTGTCATGCACGCGCGTCGATTTCTCTGACTCCTCATATGGCCGAAATTCAATATTTGATTTATTTGATCGTACCACGTTTTCCTCGGTCTTCCTCTATTTCTGGTTCCACAAAAATCGTTAACATATAATTTTTTTACCATTCTTTCTTCATTCATTCTTTTCATATGTCCAAACCATCTTAATGATCCTTTCATTATTTTGTTAATGACACCATCATTCGCACCGCATTTACTTCTTATACGAGTATTTTCATTTGACACTCTATCATACACAGAGTATCCGCACATTCGTCCAAGATATCTCATTTCTACTGCATTTATTCTACTTTCATCCTTCTTTTGCCAGTTCCATGCTTCGCTTCCATACATAAGGGTCGGTAGAAGAACACCATTGTGCACTGCCATTCTAGCTTTTTTGGATAGGTTTTTGTTTGCGATGACAACTTTAAGTTCACCATTCACTTTGTTGCCTGCCCCAACCCTTCTTTCAATATCCCTCTCCACTCGTCCATCTCTTGTTAACATACTACCTAAATACACGAACTCAACTACTTGCTCCAAATTTTCACCATTCACGCTTATGTTGCAGACTGTCATGGTTTCTTCCTTTTCAAAAATCATTACCTTGGACTTATTAACATTCATCATCAGATCATTTCGCATGCTTACCTCATACATGCTAAACCCATTTGAATTTTTTTATAATCCGCCAAATGAAATGAGTAATGTCTACAATATATTAGTAATATGAGAGCTGCTACTTATTATATATTTCTGGCTTCGTCAATAGGGGGTGTCACCAGGTGCCATCCAATGTTTCCATTGGAAACATTGACATTTTTGAACATAAATTTATTCATAACATTTTATCATTTGAGCGCCATTTGTTTTTTTACGGTAACTTGAACAATTCATTTCGGGCAAAAAAATAGAATTAACACGTAAACATTTTCGTGCGATAATTTTTCATAAATTTCGACGTGGATTATCAAGACAAGAGTGCACCAATATACTTTTTTTTTATGAAGATAAAGTACCATCTTACAGTACTGTAAATAACAAGTAGAATGAATTCAATCGTGATCAACATTCACCCCCGGATGAATTTCGTCAGCGTCGTCCAAAATCGGCTGTTGTGCCAATAAATATCAATACTATGCGTGAACTGATAAAACAAGATTATCATGTGATATACCGTGAGATTGAGGCATCTTTGGACATAAGTATGACAAGCATCAATACGATATTTTTTATGTTCCGGATGGTTATCTTCGACAGCGTCAGCACAGACTGTTTTATCTCCCAGCATGCAGAACCAACCTGCCTATGGTGATGCCGGTGGGGAGAGCAATCAAACTGCCGAACATGATCGCTTCGGAGATTGATGTCTTTCATATTCGTGAAAGTACGTTCAGAAAACAAATACTCTAGACTTTGAAGAGTATCTCGTATTCCTAATGTCGAACCATCTCTCATGCGTTCCTGGTATTATATATTTTTTTATATTTTACCTGTTCTCAATAGATGCCTTAAACTTTATTTGTTGCTTGTATTATATTTTGAGAAAATAAACTGATTTGATTTGATTATTTGGCCGTAAAAAAAATTGTCCGCGTTGGATCCCGCATAATCTGACAAACGCTCGAAAGAAGGCTCGTGTCGATTAGCGCAAAGAAATGATGAAAAAATACGTTAAAGGTACGTCATAGACTATGTATAACATCTACACAGGTGACATATCATAGATTTATGCATATGAGCTCGAAATAAAACAGCAATCGACTGTATAGGTCTTCCAAGACGAACCAAATCCAACAGAAGTTATTCGCGGAAGAAGCACATCGAAGCAAATGGTTGCCCGTTTCTTCGGCAAAACCGGTCATGTGACGACAGTAATATTAGAGAAACGTAGGACGGTCAATTCTGAATGATACACGACTCTTTGTTTACCAAAATTCTTCGAAGAAATTCGGAAAATGTCGAAGAAGAGGCGAATAATTCTTCATCATGACAATGAGAGCTCTCACGCATCGGCTCAAACAAAATATTTTTTTACCACCCAAAACTTCGAATTGGGTTTTCTGCCGCACAGACCCAATATGGCACCCAATGACTTCTTATTGTTCCCACACATCAAAAACAAAAACAAACGTGGTCAACGATTTTCTACACCCAAAGATGCGGTTGATGCGTTCAAAACGCATGTTTTGGAGTACCTCAATCGAATTGGAAAACATGTATTGAAAATTGGTTCAAACGCATGAAAAAATGTATTAATCGTCATGAAGAATATTTTGAAAAACAATAAAATCGATTTCTCTGATACTTATTTGTTATTTCATTACTAGGCCGTAACATTACAACCACTATAAGCATTTCTTTAATAAGACGGGAAGAAAATTCTTAACTCCATAAATTAATAATTAATGCCCAACTCAACAATCAACATAATACAATAGCGATAGATGAAACGACAGAAAATAAATTGACAAAATATTTTTATATTCAAATTATTTCTATACGTTTAGGTATGTAAAATAAAATCCAGCTATAATTGAAGAATTTAAGAATCGTTTATCCAATAATAACTTTTCGGAATTCTTCAACTACCCCATTGAAAAAGATTATTCTCTTATAAAGATAACGGCGTTGAAATTTAATACGTTAATAATAGAAACATAAAATTAAACATCCTTGAAATTTATGAAATTAGTAAGGCCTAAAAATATTGAAAATAAAACACAGAACCAAATAAACTGAACTCCAAGTAGAATTTTCGTTATGTTCCCATTGCCCTGCAATCCATATCCTTAGTATATAACGATTTTGTATATTTTATTATTCAAAATATTATAATGAGAAAGAACGAGTACAACCCGAAACATTTTTGTGTGGTGCAATATAACCTTTATTTAATTTATTGTTTCTTGAACAATGATATAAAACTCCATATTAAATAATTAATACGATTGAAAACGTCAGTTTTCTAGAAGTTTTATTATATTTTATGGGAATGACATGTTACGCCCTTCCAAGGCATTATCAAATGTTTGATAATGCCTCAGAAGCGTCACCTGAGAGTAAGAAGGTTCCAATTGATAAAAGTAAAAAGCTGAGAAAAATGAAGTCAAAGTTTTGTTGGTTTCGGGTGTGTATCTTGAAATAAAAGGGTTTTATTCCAATTTCCAGAGATTCTTTCACTGAGAAACGTGTAAATTTTCTCTGGCAACAGTTGGAATAATAAAGTTCTAAGTTTAAATGAATCCTTCTTCAATGAATCGTGTGTTTTGAATGATCAGATGGAACTTGATTCTTTTCGTAACATCAAAATGACGATACTATTACATGTTTTTTTTAATTGTACGTATAGATAAGGTTAGTAAGAAACCTTTTCACGAAAAAAAGCCAAATGTGAAATTTTGTTAGTTGGAACCCTCTTACTTTCAGGTGACGGAAGGGCGAAACATGTCATTCCTATAAAATATAATAAAACTTTTAGAAAACTGACGTTTTCATTCGTATTAACCTTTATATAAGATAAAATATTTGAATTTATTTACACGGATTTGACCAAAATATAATTCAGTTTAGTTTCAGTTTAGTTTCAGTTTATTTCATTTCATCAATAGACATTACAAAATTAATTTTTAAGGCATCTATTGAGAACAGGTAAAATAATATATTGTTAAAATAATAATATACTACCAGAAACGCCTGAGAGATGGTTGAACATTAGGAAGACAGGATACCCTCCAGAATTAAGAGTATTTGCCTTCTGAACGTACTTTCACTGATATGAAAGACGTCGATTTCCGAGGAGACCGCGTTCAGCAGATTGATTGCTCTTCCCACCGGTGTCACCAGAGCCAGGTTGGTTCTAGCGGCGGATAGGTAAAACAATCTATGCTGGCGCTGTCGGAGATATCTGTCGGGAACAAAAAGACCTACACCCTCCAGCACGGCTGAGTTTTCAAAATATCCCCTAATAAGCCTAAAGAAATGGGTTATGAGAAACCCGTCTCTTCGAAGCTGCAGAGAATTAGACCCCAACATTCCCAAAAGAAACGCTGTGGGATAGAGCCATGGATAGCTACCATACTCCTTCATGTAGAGATACCTCAGAAATTTTTTCTGAACCCTCTCCAGCATAAGGGAATATCTCGCCTCGTGCGGACTCCATATCACAGAACCACTTTCGAGTCTGCTCCGAACCAATGAATTGTATAGTACTCTGAGCACATTGGGATCTCTGAAAACCCTTCCGGTCCGAATTATGAAGCCCAACATCTTCAGCGCAATGCCACAAATTCTCTCAACATGAGCATGAAAGGTTAATCTACTCTCATAGATGACCCCGAGATCTCTCATAGTGGATACATGTGCCAACTGCTGGTTATTCATCGTGTATCTATGATATATAGTTCTCCGTGCTCTCGTAAAAGATAACATTACGCACTTAGAGACATTATAAATCTCCAGGCGAAATCTAGTACTGTATGATTTGCAGAGACTTTCAGAGTACATTAATAAAGGTTTTCTGCTTAATGCTTTCCAATCTTAATAGATGACGCTAGTGTAGAGTGAACTTAAAAATGTAAAGATAGGCGTGAAATCCTACCATATATACAAGTTCCAAAAATTTGGCAGACGTGGTGGTCATAAGGGAAAAAAAAGTCGGAAGCGCCTCGGCCACCACCTTCTGTTCCCAAAAAACAATTTACATCTTTGTCTCTATTGAGATACAATAAATCCTTATAAAATAAATATAATATTAATAATTGAATCCAAAAAAATTCAAATTGTAGGATTCAAGTCCCCGGTGTAATTTAACCTGACCTAGTTAGAGACCTGCATTATTTCTTATGTAGCGATCTTCACATTTTCTTCTACTTATTCTGGCAGTGACCTCTTCCCCTAGCAATTATCCTGCCTTATTTCCCATCCACTTCCTTATCGCTAGAAATTAGAGAATAGGTACTCGGGGCCGCTGAAAGAGCATTGTTTCCCCGATTGCTTTTAGATTTACGGCGCGCTGGATATTAAATACAGCGCACTTGATACGCTTAATACGGCGGAATGTGGCTGGAGTACGTCCCGGGCCGTCCGAAACCGGCCCGGTCGCTCAGGCCTGAGCCGGCCCTGTTCCCCGTCCCAGGAAGTTCAGTTGAAGTAGCATAAATAATTTTCAAAAACCTCATTTAGTTTTTACCGTCGCGAAGCCATGTGTTAACTAACTAACTAACTAACCATCACGTCTTGTCTTCGAAGGGGTAGGCAAGTATTATGAACTGTCACACTTTTCTTTTCTGGCATATTTCTCTCGATTCCTCAACATTCATGCACACCGATTTCTCGGACCCGTCACGTGGCCGAAATTCAATATTTGATTTATTTGGTCGTGCCACGTTTTCCTCGTGTTATTGTTACCTATTACCTATTATTATGTTACCTATAATATGTTACCTTATTGTAATTACCTATTATGTTATTACCATTGTGTTTTTTTATTAAATCAAATGCATTTAAACACATTAAAAACCGAATTGATCAATAATTAAATTTACAAACAGTTAACAAGTTTATACAATAGACCGAGGAAAAGGTGGTACGATTATATAAGTGTTTTTTTAGGGGTATACAATTCATATTCAAAATGAAAAAAAAACACATTAAAATAATGTTAATGTCTATGATATTGCCTTTATTTAATAGATAATTTTATGCCATTATTGTTTAAATATTATTTAGGGCCTATGAGCGCCACGGCTAGCTCGAATGAAGCGCAATCGTGAAATCCAATTTTCGACAATTGTCGTCTTTGTGGATGCGCATTATTCACTAGAGTGTACGTGGTGCGAAAACGATCCACGGTATTCCGAATTACTTGCTCGGATGGACGATTATGTCGACCGTAAAATGGACGTAGTGCACTATAAGTTTGGCTAACCAAACCATGATTTTCATAATAAATTTGTACAATTTGCAAGCGCTGTTCTGACGTTTATTTACGTCTATTTATGATGAAATGACTACAGATCAATTGTCAACTGTCAAATTGACAGTCTGTAGAAGCAATATTGTTAGTTTAAAAACCAAACCTCTAAAAAAAACACCCTATATTAATAAAATTTTATATATCACTTATATTCGGATATTTGGTCTTTTTCATATTATATCAAACATAGTTTTTTTTATTTGAAATTCATTTAGACTTCTAGTAAGGAAAATAAGAAAAAAGTGTTTTTGTTTAGTAAACCTACCCGGACCTAAGCGGGAGAATGACATACCCCTAAAACAACGCTTCACTCGATAACTTGAAAATCATTAGAGCAATTTGATGCAGAATTTTTGAAATATTTTTAATAATTCATAGGAATACTTCTGAAATTTAGTTAACAATTAATTGTTTAGATAATTTTTTTATTGTTTAGTTGACTAATATATTGTGTTATTTTAGTATTTAATAAGTAAAGCCCTGTATTTTAAGGCATTCAAATAACATATGTATGTGTAAACCAAAATATTACTTTATTTTATTCGTTTATTAGAAATTTTCAAATCAAGACATCGAGAATTGTTTAAAATGACGCCAACGCATAAAACTATATTAAAAATTAAAATAAAATAAATTAAGTAACCTTTTTTCCTCAAATTTTTGTTTTCAGGGATCATTCTTTTTATTTTAATTTCGGTACATTTTTTTTTAAACTATTCTATTATCAAAGTACCATCATAATTTGGTAAAAAAAATACGACAAATTGCAATCGTTTTACATATGATCTGGTTAAAAATATTAATGTTGTTATTTGAAATTTCAAGGTCTATGCAATTAATGAAAATATATTTTTTTGTCAATTTTTTTGTTAAAATGAATATTTAGTTAAAATCCATTGTTGTCAGTAACGAATTTTTACCGAATATACATTTTAAAAAGTTTTTATTTGTTTTATTTATCTGTTTTACATAAAAAATCAATCAGAAATACGAAAAAAATTTTATGTTAGTATGCTAATTTAACTGGTATTTTTTTAGACCGCTAAAAATTATTTATTTATTTTATTAAGGTCATACAAAAAAGTGATATATTTTTACGATGATACTGACACTTTATTGTGTCCAATTTCTTCATTCAAACATAAAAAACGGAATTATTTATTAATAGCCTTTTGCAGAAATGAATGTTTTTTTATTTATTGATTGTGGCGATCTAATCCGCCCCTGCGCTTGCGGCCACATGAGGTATATGATGGCCCGAAATGGCTTATCACATAAATGGCGGCGGATTTCAGCTCGTACATTCAATCGCTTTCCGTTCTAATGATTACCCCACATGTTGGCCACTCCTGTAATGTGTTATTTTAATCTCTTCCCAGATAAATCTGAATTCACCATCGTTTCGTAATATATTTTACGTTTTCACATTGTAACGTCTCACGGAAATTTCAGTAATATTTGAAGAGGATCAATTTAAGGTACCTCTTAGGTAAAAATAATGAAAAAATCTAAAGTTTAATGTGTATAATTTAATTTTAAAATAAATGCTTTGGGAAAATGTTTTTTTTTTTTCGAAATATATAATAATGACAGACAGATGTGGCATAGTGGCAACAGTTACGACTGCCAGATCAAAGGTCCCGGGTTAAATTCCCAGACGATAACCGCGTGAAAAATAAAAAATAAATATTATCTTTGGTGTGATAGAATTCACGTTACAACTTTAATAACGAAAGACTGTCTATCTATCACATGTCATGAGAAATAATATTTAAAAAAAATGTGTACAGTATTTCTTCTCCCTTTTCTTAGTGAAGGTCTTGCGACCTGTTTCTTAAAGGGAATAGGCTTCCGGCATGGTCGACTCTCAGCTGTCAATTTAATTTTTTGAACTCCCATGGGGTCGTCTGCCTGAATGGATCCATTATTCTCACGCATACTTACTAGTATCTTTTCCTTTCCCTCCTCCACCCAGCAACACCCTTGATCTTATATATTTCCCTTATCTTTAAGTTACTAATTCAATGTCTTGTCAGATATGTTTCTGAGGTCTTAATTTCTTACACTCTGCGCCCGTTTTTTTGTGATTGTGGTGTCCGCCCTGCATTCGATATTATATGACGTGATTGGGCGCGCACAAGTCTTATAAATCACAACGCTGTTATTTATATTCATTTCAAGGTTTTTTCCATATTGAATTTTTGAAACATTCTAAGATTGTACAATTGTACATACATAGATATTAATTGTTAGAGTAGAGATCAAATAAACTGTTGTACACGAAAACAAGTGGGAAGCATCAGGAAAGTATCCCATTAATAGCCCACGTAGTATCCCAATAATCAGCAAAAATGTTATACTTTGCTGCAAACGAATCTCTAGGATTGAAACTTTAAAAAATATTCATTAAATATCTTTTCGCGAAGTTAGGGCATTGAGAACAATTTTAATCATAAAACTAAACAAATAAACCATCACGCCGTTCCTTCGGAGGGCTAGACTAAAATAATATACTGCCACACTGCTGTATCCTGACAAACTTCTTAAGATTCCACAAAATTCATTAAACGAGTCATATGAATCAAAATATTAAGTATCTTTAATTTATTTTGTATTCTTAGCAATCATTTTTTCATGCTCTTTAGCACAGTTTTTTAAAAATTAATACATTAATGAGAACGTCAGTTTTTTTAGAAGTTTTTTTCTATTTTATGGGAATGACAAGTTTTGCCCTTCTTAGGCATTATCAAATGTTTGACATTTGATAATGCCTTAGAAGGGCAAAACATGTCATTCCCGTAAAATATAATAAAACTTGTACATAACTGACGTTTTCATTCGTATTAATTATTTAATATGGAGTTTTACATCATTGTTCAAGAAATAATAAATATATATTTTTTTTAATTCACCTTATATACAAATTTATGCGGTAAAGATTTCTTAATTCTTAAACGAATAATACAGAATATTTTTTCTAGATATTGAGTGCAAAGGACAGATATAATGGTGTAATATACAGGAATGACTGTTTTTTAAATTTGGGTTTATATAATTTATTTATTTATAAATTATTTAGATTATTTTTACTATCCAATATTAGAGTTTATGTTTTAATTTAATGTGTGAGATTTTACCAGCCTTGAACTCATTCGAATAAACTGTAAGTATATATAATACATAATTTTTATTAATTACTCATATACTGATTTAAAATAAAACATAAATCGGCTTTCGATTTCATTTCAATCATTAAAATTATATTTTTCGTGTGTGTAATTACGTTTGATTTTCACATTTCAATGTGGAGAAGATGTGTGTATATTCATGGCTTGGGGGTTGAAATAAACTTTTACCCCGCTGAATATAATGGTGCCACTTGAAAAACCTTTTAATCTCTCGTACGCCGAATACAGTGAAAGTATTTGTTCAAGCGTTTTTTTCCTTCGAGTTATATTTTTAATTGCGGTTTTTTTAACATCTATATAACTATTTTTTTTACTATTAATGAAGGAAATACTTACAAGAATGTTGGTATGTAAGATGATGAATCAAAAGTTTTAAAATATAAAAAGCTAAAGTTGCCTCGTAAATATAATGATAATGTAACATTGTAATATGCGATGTAGTTGTAACCTGCCAAATTCTATTCAAAGCCCAACTAACTTTAATCGAATCTGTTTATAGTTTAGTAAGTCAACCGAGCTTCTCTAACCTAATCCAATCAAATCCCACCTTATTCAATCTCAATTAAAATCAATCTGATAATACTATAATCAAACTGTACCAAACTATTAACTTATTCGGTCTTGTGCGTAATAAAAGATAACATATTTAATGGATTATTTAGTAGGATGAAATATTGTGTGTTATAATTTATGAAATTACACAAAGTGTGATAGTTAAAAATGCATATAAATTTAATGAAAAAAACCTAACACACTTTTCGTATTCTTCTTTTGACTTATTTAGGACTGGGTCGCGTTCTTTCTCGGAGCCTGTTTTTTGGATGTAGATGTCCAACTTCTAGATGTTCTAGATGTTCAGAACTAAATTTAAAAAAACATCTTTTTCATATTTCATACCCAATTTAAACATTTATACTTTGTTCTACTATACTTTTTAACCGATCGCTTTTTAAGCGTTCACATTTAGATTTTTAGATTTAAAACACGTCTTAATGCGCCCTTTAAGTGATTACATCACAAACACGGCGCTTTAAAAGTTGTCATATTGTTATTATTATTATTATTAACTGACTCCTCATCTTTTGAGTGATCTTTCTAGTAGTCGATTGCCTGTTGATACTTTATTTATCACTTTAATTATCATTTTTTCGGAACCAGATCTCTCCATATGATCTATCGAAAATATGCATTAAAAACTACGCTTTCTGAAATAATCGAAAAACATTAATTTCATTATTTCGCTAGGTATCTTAACATGTTTACTGCCGATTATGCGTTAATGCACGATAAAGGGGGTGATCGTGTGTGATGATCACGCAATTATGCGTAATACTATTTGACTTATATTCACAAATAATATTATATTCCCATTTCTTACTTTACACTCTTGTCAGAGCGGTAGTTAATGTGTTAAACCCAGCGCAATTATTGGAATCGTTAACTTCAAACCAAGTAGTTAACTGTTTCTTGAACATTGATGCAAAATCCATAATAAATATTAAGAATGAAAACGACTGATTTCGAGACGTTAATATAAACAGAATTTTTAATTTGTATTATTTATTCAAAGAGAGAAGAAGACAGTAGACCTACGAGTGTCGACAAATGACTCCACCCAATCTTGCTCCACGTGTCCCTCGGTAGTTTGATAGCAGGCTCGGTAGTTACGGAGGAAGATGTAGCCAGCAGACTTAACAAGGCGAGAGGAGCTTTCGCTATGCTTCGCCCTGTTTGGCGTTCCAGTATCATTTCGAGAAAGCTCAAGCTCCAAATATTCAGCTGTAGCATTATAAGCGTACTACTGTACGGATGTGAGACTTGTAAGTTTACCGCGAACGTAATTGTAAAACCCCAGATGTTTATAAATAGGTGCCTTCGCTCAATATTCAAGATCTATTGGCCCCAAACAGTGTCAAATACCATTCTCTAGACCATGGCAGGCGAAAAGCCAATTAGAGAACAAGTCGTTAGACGCAAATAGCAGTAGATCGATTACGCCCTGACACGGAACCCAGCATGCATCGCTCAGGGCGCATTAGAATGGTCCCCTATGGGGGGAAAGAGGAAGCGAGGCAGACCTAGAGCCACCTGGAGAAGAGCCCTGCAGGACGAGGTTAAAGCAGCAGTCCTCACTTGGGATGATGCTAGGCATCAGGCATGCGATAGAGTCGGGTGTAGAAGGATCCTTGAAGCCCTATGTACCATGAGGTGTGACAGGAGAAAAAGAAGAATTATTTAAGTATGTTAACGTATGAAACTTCTATTCGTGAAACGAATAACGAAAAATAAATGTTTAAACATAAAATATTATATTGTATAGAAATTCAAGTGGTACATTCTCCACGCGCGTCAGGGAGTACCAGCTTGTAGAGACATCTGTGGGCTGTACAGTGTACTGAGGCCAGAAGCCATACATCATTAACGGTGGAGTATTCAGGTGGTTTGCTCTCATTCATTCCGCGCGACAGAGTGGGTCATTTCAGTATTATAACTCTGCTGATTTCATAAGCATGGGATGAAAAATTATTCACGCTTCCTTAGAATTCGCTACGGAAATTAATTGTTTTCACAATCTTTACTTTTAGAGTATAAATACTTAATGAAAAGATGTGCGAAAGTTATTTACAAAATTTATAGTACTTGAAAGAAATGCTTTCGGAGACATCTAAACAAATTCAAGAATATAACTGTAGCCTTTTCGAGCATTACTAACATAAACACGGCAAATTTTACGCATAATACATATAAAGAGTTTGTAAACAAACAAAGTCAACAAACAAATTTAATCAGTTTTCAAATAATGAGTAAAATCTTTTTCTGTTTGCCTTTTCATTCACATCTTTCAAGTTTCGATATATTTTCAATTTGAGTACATCATATTAAATAAATATAATAAACTAACGTATATTTTTATAATAAATAAACGTAAATAAATTTAATAAATTAACGTAATTTGATAGATATTAAAACAAGAACTAATAAGATTATAAATTAACGTATATTTATTTTTTGATATTTAATAAAACACCATAAAGGCACCATTATTACACAAATTATTTACATTATAACACATTAGGCACCATTATGACACTATCCAAAAAAGCTAGAATGGTAGTGCACAATGATGTTCTTCTACCGACCCTTATGTATGAAAGCGAAGCATGGAACTGGCAAAAGAAGGATGAAAGTAGAATAAATGCAGTAGAAATGAGATCTCTTAGACGAATGTGTCGATACTCTGTGTATGATAGAGTGTCGAATGAAAATATAAGAAGTGAATGCGGTGCGAATGATGGTGTCATGAACAAAATAATGAAAGGATCATTAAGATGGTTTGGACATATGGAAAGAATGAATGAAGAAAGAATGGTAAATTTTTTTTATTTTAATGATGTAAATTTAACCAGAAATAGATAAAAAGACCGAGGAAAACGTGGGACGATAAAATAAATCAAATATTGAATGTCGGCCATGTGAGAAGTCAGAGAAATCGACGCGCGTGCATGACACGATGTATGAATGTTAAGGAAACGAGAGAAATATGTCAGGAAAGAAAAGTGTGGCAGTCCATTTTTTCTGCCTACCCCTTCGGGGAGACGGCGTGATGGTTAGTTAGTTAGTTAGTTTAACTAACAAGAGGGTTACTGAATGGAAGCCAAGGTTAGGCCGTATCGGGAGACAGCCTACCAGGTGGAGCAATGATATTGTGCGGGCAGCGGCAAGGGCCTGGAGAACACTGGCAAAAGACCGAGAGGGATGGCTGGGGGGGGAAAAAATAACGTCCAGTAGTGGACGGAGACAAGCTGACAAAGAAACTAACAAACCATAGCGCCGTTTCCCTGAGGATGCTACCTTGGTACTTGAAGTGTAAGGGGAATTATGGAATAAAAGTCGAATGAGATTTGCGTAAAAATAGAAAAATTATATTTAGATATTTTATGTGGGATTAAATTATGAAATGAAATATAATACTTAATTATAAGCAACAAAAAAAATATTATTTATTGAAAACATATAAAACAAGTATAAAAAAATAAACTTATAATATAATAAATATTTTCTTTTATGCCACTTGTTCCGACCAGTTTAAGCAGCTCACTACCATATTCTTCTTCTTCTTTCGGTGCCGTGTCAGGTCCCCCCAACGTTGGCAATCACTACAGCAAAGGCATCTCTATCCTGCGCCACTTGGAACAGGTTCTGAACTCTTGTTATTCCTGTCCACTCTTTGATGTTCTGCAGCCAGGACAGCTGCCTTCTACCAACTCCCCGACGTCCCTCCACTTTACCCATTAACCCTTAACGTACCGTGTTCAAAACAAAACGCTTGCTCCCATGTGGTAAGTTCAGTTTACCGCTAACTTTATCTAAATATCAAGCATATGACTAGATGAATCAAAATTTAATTTATGTCATCTTGTAGGGAATTTCATTAGGAATAGATCGATATCTGTAACATACATGGATTATTTGAAAAACATATCATTATTAATTTTTTTCTGGAACCATGCGATTTCTGATATGTAATGCGTCATAGCATACAGGCGACTGGACATAAACTTGTCTGCGGGTATAAACTTGTCTGCGCGCAGCGGCGGGCGCGGGCGGGGCGAAGATAAAGGCACCTAGGCAAAATGTATAGTACGTTCAAGACAACGAGTACGTATTAATATTTGTCCCTTTTGGTAAAGTGTTAATATTTTAACAGTTCTGATATTATTAAGTTACGTGGTGCGTTTTCATCCAGTCGGTATTATTACGTACCTATTGAAAAGGTCAAAGATATAATTTATAATATGTTCAAAACAGAGAGTAAGTATTTGTCACTTTTGATAAAGTTGTAAATATTAGCAAAACAAATTCTACCTTAACACGAATGAAGGTGAGGGCAGTCTTAGAAAATATTTTTTTTTGGGATGAAGGAAGTAATTTTTGCTTTTTTTTTATTACGAAATATTGAGAACACTTCAATGGAGGATTACAATTTTTTTTATAATATTAGGGTCCATAGGTTTTAAGAAAATCAACTTTAAATTGGCAGTGGAGACTCAATTGACCACATGGCAACGCGACGGTTAATATCAGAGCGAATTATTACAAGTAACCATAAAACTTATTTGCGTGATGTATTCTAACTTTAATTAACTGATTGAAAAGTTCGGAGCACAATATAAAGTGTAAGTAAATGCCTTTTTTTAATGTTTACGAATAAAAAAAATACGTGAAAACGTAAACTTCATAAAACTCTAAAAGATACGTATTTTCATACACATGCGTATATACATCTAATATAGTAAAAGGTTTGGGATATGTACTCAAATGTCTTTTCTAGCAGAAAATTACAGCTATTGTGGTCAATAGGTAATATCTATGATAATTTCAAAAGAATTGTAGTTTGAATAGGTATCTGAATCATCGGTTTTCTCTCTTTCTATTGTACACTATTTTTTTCATAGGTACTTACCTAGTTACCATTCATAGGTACTTACGAGAACATTTACAAGAATTTATTTTTCGTTCGTAAAACGAAACTTTTTTATACCATATATACTATGCGACTACCAACGATACAAATACGAAGAAGCTAATTAACCATTACGCCGTTTCCCCTAGGGGGTAAACTGAGAGGATAGATCGTCGCACTATTCTGATTTTTGCGACTTTGAATGTGGCCGCCTTTTAGTACTCGATGACGCAATCATCAACCTTCATCTTATTTCATTCTTATTTTTTTATTTGGTATGCTATAAATATAATTTTTCCGCTCATTTCTAGGACATTAATTTTACTTTCATCCCCTTTCTTCCATCTCTAAGCTTCACTTCTTTGTTTAAGTGGATATATTTTTATTTTGAGTGATGAGTTTTTGTCAACCAGTTATTTTGTTAGCATTTCGAACGCCTCTTTCGATGCTTTTTACACTTATGAATACGACTACATTTTTAATTATTCCCTCGAACGTTGTTAAACGTCTAAACTACCAAACCACAATTTTCTTTCCTGGTATACTACTCTCGATTCCTCAAGTTCATATATCGTGTCTTCCTGTATTTCTAGTTCCATTTATCTTGTTAACGTTTACTTTTTTCACCATTCTTTTTTTCCATGTGTCCAAACCATCTTAATTTTTCCCTCATTATTTTGTTCGTAACACTTGTATTCGCACCGCATTCACTTCTTATAAAAAACGATTATTATATTTAATATGTAAAATGTACGCTTTAGTATATACGAGTAATAATATACAATATACAGGTATAATCCATGAAGGTTAAACATGTCATTCCATTATAATTAAAAAAAAACATTCATATATTCAGGTAATCCTTGTTTTCTCGAATTCAAAAATAAAAGATCTTTTAAATAATAGGATTTTTTTTTTGTTTCAGATAATTGTTAAAGAGATGAACCGGCTGGGAATAATCGTGGACCTATCTCACGTGTCGATTAAGACGATGAAGGACGCCATTGCAGTTTCGAAAGCACCCGTTATGTTCTCACATTCTTCCGCGCACGCCCTGTGCAACTCATCGCGCAACGTGCCCGATGCCGTGCTGCGCCGCCTGGCCAACAACCGCGGCCTGGTCATGGTTAACTTTTACTCCAAGTTTCTTTCCTGCAACGCCTTTGCCACTGTTCAAGATGCCATAGGTAAACAAAATTTTCAAACAGATTTTTATAAACAGTTGACTATTGTAGGAATATTTTTCGGGGTGAAACCGTGTTCCCTCCACCAACGTTTCGGAGGCCCTTGCGGCCTCCATCATCAGGGTGTTAAATTTTTATTGTATCTCAATAGAGACGAAGAAACAAACTGGAAACTGAACATGGATGATCAAGGTGTTTACAGGACTTATGACCTGTCATTGGTTGGGTTAAGCGCACGCTTTATATATATGTTAACCGTGGAAATTTAAGTTCTTACTAGTTGACTATTGTCTTAAACACAATTATTAAAAGTATATAAGCGTACAAAAAAAAATTCGCTACTTACTTAACCGGAATTGTGTCATCATAATCGGATGTCCCTCGTATTCGAGGAATACTTTCCTCCACGGTTAGGGGTCCATTTAAAAATACTTATTGAGAAAATATATAGATTTTATCAAAAAACCAGCGATAAATCACTTAACATAAATAAACGCGTTTTGTATCATTATCATAAATGTTTATTTTGCTCGATGATTTTTTGAATATTGGAAGAATAATTGTCATATGTTTTAATATAATTAATTTTTTAAAACAATCACGATTATTATATTTTACTAAATGTTTATTATATTTTACTGAAGCAATTGGCTATGAATCTCCGATTTTAAAGAAATTATTCTGAAATGTGTAGTGGATGCACAGCACCGTATTGTGAACCTTTGTTACCAGAGTTAAGTGATAGCTTCATACCTTATTTATCGAAATTTTATTTACACAATCTTTAAATTCTGCTTAAGAAAATTTTAAATTCAGCAAAAAATAGTTTTTGTCACAAAATTGTACTTTTATACTCCGGTTCTTAAAAATAACGTACAATTTTACAATATCTAAGTAAGAAACGCCTTATAACCGCGAAATTTTTTGCTTATCTTCTAATTTTGTTAAGTGGTTCCAGGACTTACGAGTAATGATAACAACAAGCCGAAAGAAAGCCATATTTTTTCACAGAAAACGAAACAGTTTACGTGAAATAATAATTACTTAAAAATGGGGAACGTCGATTAAAAAATAAGAATAATTCACAGCTTATTTATGCTACAAATTCACAGCTATTATTTATGCTAGAATAATTCACAGCTTATTTATAGCTGGTGTCATGAACAAAATAATGAAAGGATCAATAAGATGGTTTGGACATATGGAAAGAATGAATGAAGAAAGAATGGTAAAGAAATTATATGTTAATGATGTAAATGGAACCAGAAATAGAGGAAGACCGAGGAAAACGTGGCACGATCAAATAAATCAAATATTGAATGTCGGCCACGTGAGAAGTCAGAGAAATCGACGCGCGTGCATGACACGGTGTATGAATGTTGAAGAAGCGAGAGAAATATGTCAGGAAAGAAAAGTGTGGTAGTCCATTCTTTCTACCTACCCCTTCGGGGAGACGGCGTGATGGTTAGTTAGTTAGTTTTAGAATAAGTGTTTTATTGAAATATTGATTATTTGTGTTTTACGCTAATAAATTTACTCTAAAAGTTATTTAGAAATAACACGAAATTTCCTACAATTTGGTGTGCTGCCACGTGATTAAAAGGAATCCACCCTTTTCACCGTCCTGTTTGCCATCCCTCCACCGCTAATGTCAGAGAGTTGGTCCTAGTTCTGTTAGCTTAGTAAGATATACTGAACCACCCCTGAGCACTTACAGCACCAATGAGTAGACACACAAGTTTTTCAAAGGGAAGAAGGCAGAACTACCATCGATATGAGCAAATTTAACAAGGGCTTCATATATTACCGCTGCTAGAAAGAGGAATTTTACCTTTGTTTAGGCTAAAAGCCCCGGAGATTCGACTTGTGAAAACATCTCCACGAAAAATCTTTACGCTTTATCTTGAATGATTGCGAGGTTAAGAACGGAATTCCTCTGGTATTGTATTGAAAATATAATAGATGGGTGTAAAAGTTTTATAAGTACCTGCTAAAGAAACTGAAAATTTCGATAAAGCCTGCAAAACTTCATCCGTGATTTATTGAATCAGCCTTTTGGTTATGTCAAGGATTTTGAACACTTTCACAAAGTTATTACTATATAGGTCAAAGAGTTCAAATCCCTTAAGTATGATTCATTGTAAACGAAAATCTTGGGAGTTCAGGTGTTAAACGCCTTTAGAGTTCTTAAAAATATTTCTGAAACCGTGCGTATTTTACTATTTATAACTTCGTAAATTGTATACCGCTAAAACCTTCATTTATACTTCGATACTAAATATGTACGGAATGAAAGGTTAAATTCTAAAAATCCTCCACCCGCGCTTCAAACTTCGAAATATAAATTCGTCAATTACAGGTAAAGGTTTTAGGGAATTTTAATATTTATGTAAAAAACGACGAAATTTTTGGAACTTTCGTAAAAGGGTAAAAGTTTATAATTACTTTTAATCAAACGTTGTCAGGTAAAATCACCTACCTTCTCGACGCTACATCCTGGGGCGACTTTCCATCTGCTCTCAAAGCACTTTATCTGACATTTCTAGTTTAATCTAGCCTTGTTTACATGTTCAATCGAAGCTTATTTACGTATTGGAATCATAAATATGTTTTTCACTGTTAAATTAAAAACACTAATTTAATATAAAAAATTGAGTTTATTTTTTATAAAATCGTCGCGACAGCTGTTTCGGTAACCGATGTTACCATCGTCAGGTGTTACAATAAACTGTAAACAACTATAAACACTATAACAACAATAAACAAATAACAATTATAACAAATAACAACTATAACAAAAATAAACTGTAACACCTGACGATGGTAACATCGGTTACCGAAACAGCTGTCGCGACGATTTTATAAAAAATCAACTCAATTTTTGATATTAAAACAGTGTTTTTAATTAAATAGTGAAAAATGTTAAAATATCAAAGTGTTTCCGCCAAAACAATGGATAATCATAAATATATTATTTTATTTATTGTTTCTTGAACAATGATGTAAAACTCCATATTAAATAATTAATACGAATGAAAACGTCAGTTTTCAAGAATATTTATTATATTTTATGGGAATGACCTTACTATGTAACCATTGTCAAAAAAAAACTAACAAAATTTCTGGACCTACCCAAATAATTATTTGTTAAAAATGTATAAAGTCACATCAATTTTCGTTAATTGCCATATTCTGCTCCATTTACTAGTGTATATAAACTGCAACGAGATTATAATGTTTTAGAAGGGCAAAACATGTCATTCCCATAAAATATAATAAAACTTCTAGAAAACTGACGTTTTCATTCGTATTAATTATATTATTTTATGTTTTTTGTTTCAATCCTAGTGATTGGCTTGCAACAGTTTTATTGGTTCTTGGAATGTCACTTGGATTTTAATGTGGTAGTTTCTCATAATCTTCCACATCTCTTTATATATACAACAAATAACTTGAACCCATTCACTGCATAAATGAAGAATGCTTCAGCTATTAACTTTAGTGACATGTGATCTGTAGTCAAACTATCGTCGTTTAGCAATATTTTAAGCAAGACTGACTTATTTGATCCGGTTGTCCATATAACTCATCAATGTTGTATATTTGGCAGCGTTTTTGACGATTCTACGACGTAAGAATAAAAAATAAACAAATGATACAGTTATCCTGAACAGATCCCAAATCGTCACTTCACAGTGGTGAATATATTTTCGATGACAATTAGGAAATATTAGAACATGGTTAAAGGGCTGTTTTCATGAATGTTCGTTGCGCTCGACACGAACATTTACACATTTGGGTGCAATTAAAGACTGCGAAATATTCCCTTAAGGCACTTCTATTTCATTCTCTATTTTGGGTTCTATAGGGTAATTAATACAAATGTGTCAGAGTATAGGGACTTACTAATTCACAAATTTCGGCAATGACCCATTAAAAAAAAATTATAATTATTTTTTGTTTAATTTTGGTATTCAGGACATTTCGAAATCATTAAAATATAATGTATGGGTTCGATTCCCGGCAATAGCAGTGTGAATGTCACACTGTCTATGTCTGGTGTAGAATTCTCGTGACAATAAAATGGCGATAAATTAGCTATCGTTCCATAAGAATCAATAGCTTAAAAGTTGTACACAGTAATTGGGTTCAAATAACCTGTTGTATTAAAATATGAAAAGAAACGGGAAACTATAACATTAAAGGCCCAAGTGGCATCCCAAGAATCAGCAAAGTAACATTTTGATGCAAACTAATCCCTTGGATTGAAACAAGCGAAGGATGAAACCATGATGACGATATAATATAATGAAAGTCTTCGTGGCAGATCCCGGGTTCGATTCCCGGCGGTGAAAGAAATCACGCAGCCTTCGGTCGTGTAAAGTACACGTGACAATAAAAAATGGCGATGGAATAGCTACCTATCACGTGTAATGAGAATCAACGGCTGAAAAGTTGTAAACAGTAATTGGGATTGAATAACCTGGTGTATACAAAATTATTTAAAGCAACGGGAAACTACCACATAAAAGACCCAAGTGTCATCCCAAGGAACATAAAAAATGTGTCATCCCAAGGAACAAAAAACATAAAAAATGAAACCAAATATAAATAAAAACAACATTTTTGAATTATCTTCGAATAACATGTGTGATATCAATAAAAATATGTATTTTTTAATTATAACGTAAACCCGGTTGTTTTGTCGGTTGCACAGAAGAAGTTTTTTATTTATATATAAATTATTCATTCTCAAACTAAACGGTTAAGCTTAGAAATTCCCTCGCTAGGCGAAGCAAATATAATATTGTAACAAGTATGGTATATACCTGTATATTTTTATATAAAATATAAATAAAATTTCTCTCTAAAATCGACAAAACAATCGCGTTTATTTTATAATGAATAACGAAGTTTTACAAAATAAAAACCACAACTGTCAATAAAATATTTCTACTTTAATAATATCCTTAAACAGCTGCCAAAAATAATTGAAATTAATTAATGGTCTTATTAATTATATAGTTATTACGAGTATCAATTAATATTTATTAATTGAATCTTGTAAAAACATTTTTATTTCAAAATACATAGAACGATCTTCGAACATGATTCATTTTCAAAAGTGAAATATTTTTACTTAAGGTTATTACAGAAAAAAAAATACATGAGAGTAAAAATGCAAAAATGAGAGTAAGCCGTTTTTTTAATCTTCATAAAATCTATTAAGAAGATGGTTCGAAAAACAGAGTGTAAATTCATCGTGTTAGAATCCAGTTACTTTGAATATCTTTGCATAAAATAATTTTGTGTGTCATAATGCACACACGAAAGACATTATGGTTCATATTAATGGAAGTAGATGACCCTCTGAGTTTTACCCTTCCCTGGAAATTAATTACTGCTTTTATTAATGATACGAAGCAGAAGTCACCTAGATCACAATATTAAACTTTATGGGCAATGTTTGCTTCGGATACTCCCTGAGATGGCTATACTCTGAACGACAATGTTCAAAATGTTTCTCTCAAATGTTCTTTGTCACTTACGTATCACGCTGATACGAAACACTTAGCATGCACGAGTATACTAGATACGTTGACACGCCGGTGCGATAAAATATGATGTTAATGCTTGAACTGGGATATTGTATAGATTATGTAATATTATATTATGAATATGTACGTATAAATGATATTTAGAACAATAGACTATCTTTATTAACCAACTTAGAATATTGTAAAACGTAACCTTGAACCTTATTTAAACCGATTATGAATACAGGAAAACGTTTTTTTACAAGTTTATAACGTTTTTATTGATATGATAAGCCTTGCTAGATAATTATGAGTTATACACGATATTTTTAAACATTACATATTTAATCGTATACAAAAAAAACAACAGCATTTTCAATATCTAAACATAAATTAAGACCTTTTTTCATCCTATTTTATCTCGAAGAAAAACCCGTTATAAAGATGTTTCCCCTTCGCATGGCATAATCTAATGTATACCACATTTTAAAATGCAAAATAGATGACACATTAATTTGCGACATATTCAATAAGTAGTTTAGTCATAACAATGTTTTCCATTGGAACGAGCGTAATTTAAAAATAAAGGTCGGAACAATCTTTCGGTGTGAATAAAACTGTTAGGCACTAAAGTTTTTTCATTATTTTTTTTAACAACAGCAAAAACAAACCATCACAGGCATAGGCAGAGAGAATGGACCACCACACTGATCTATCCTGACATACCTCTCTAGCTTTCTCCACATTTTTACAATTAGTCAAACACGCACGTCGATTCTTCCTATTTCTAATATGACTTACTTTTGAAATTTGATTAATTTGGTCATTCCATGTTTCCCTCTGTCTACATCGACTCCGTACTCCATTCATATCATTAAAGTGTACTTTCTTTACCATTATTTCTCCATCCATGCGCTCCGTATGTCCGAACCATCGCAGTGATCCATTCATAATTTTGTTCATAATACCTTCTTCCGCTCTACATTCCATTCTTATATTAAAATTTGAGATTCTGTCGTATATCGTTATACCACACATACGTCTTGGGGACCTCATCTCCACCGCATTAATTCTGCTCTCATCCTTCTTCTGCCATGCTTCGCTTCCATACATGAGGGTTGGGACCAGAACTCCATTGTGAACGGCCATTCTCGCTTTCATTGATAATTTCTTGTTTCCAATAACTATTTTTAAAGCTCCATTCACTTTGTTACCCGTACCAATCCTTCTTTCGACGTCACTTTCCGTTCGTCCATCCACTGTGAACGTGTTACCTCAACACAATGCTATTTTTAACTATTTAAAATATTACCTTACTTTTGTACATTGGAAGTTAAGCGGTTTACACTGTGGAATTCCATTATAGTAACCTTGGAATTGAATTCACACCCTGTTAATCCAATTCCATAACACAAATTAATAACTTTTGTATGATTTGGTTAAACTTCGATTTCGATTTATCAGTCTGTACTGAATATTAGGAATTCTTGCTAGATCCATTCTCTCGATGTGGTCCCTCCAGAATCGTCTTCTTTGCCTACTCCATCTCACTATGTCTTCAATTTTGCAGGATTTGCGAATTTCTACATTGGGTATCCTATCTCTAAGGTTTCTCCCCACAATAGGTCGCAATATTCTCATTTATGCTACTCTTAAGAGATGTTTGGTGCTGACAGTGTCTGCTCTTGCTTCGATTCCCTATGTTATTATGGACCTGATGCATGTTTAATAAATTCTATCTTTGCTTTCTACTAGCATATGCTTATTATCCTAGACAGTGTACCTTAGACATCCGGAGATAACTGCAGCTCTACATTATTTTTTCTTTTAATCATTTGTATTTATGATAGCATGTAATTGGTCTAATTTTATTGTTTCTTTGTGTTTTATATCTTCTTCTTCTTCTTCTTCTTCTTACAATAGATCTGACGATCTGTGATACATAAATCATGTCTCGTCGGATGATGAGATCCAGCTGTCCCTCCATCTCTTAGACGGTCTTCCAGGTGAGCGGTGTCCGGAGGGGATTTCATAAGCGGCTGTATATGCAAGTCTGTCACCATCCATTCGGGCTATATAGTCCCTCCAGTATCTTCTTCTGGATCTACTCCACTGAACGATATCCTCTATTTCGCAATTTTTTTATGTCTACGTTGCGGACACGATCTCGGAGGTTTTTTTCAGTAATTGATCTTAGGACCTTCATCTCCGATGTTCTTAGTAGTCCCTTGGTTCGCACAGTGTCAGCCCGCGTCTCTACCAGCGTACGTCATGATAGGTCGCACGCATGTTTTAGAGATTCTGATCTAGCTGTCGACACGCATGTGCTTGTTCTTCCAGACCAGATTCTTGGCATCCTGACACGGCAAAGGCTTTACTGACTTGTTCGCGTAATTCGGTATAAAGGTCATTTTGGCTGCAGATCTCTACTCCTAAATATCTGAAACTCATTATTTGCTCTACAGGTATATCATCAACAGTCAGCTTACATCTTGTAGGTTGCTCATGTGTGTTTTATATATGTATTAAAATTGCTGTTTGTTAATATAAATCAATAAATAAATAGGATGACTACACAGCCGCCACTGTAATGTACACAAAGGCAGGCGTAACTTTTTATTAACGACTACACGGTATGTGATCACCCATCTAAACTACTAATCTAACTTGAACCTCACCGTAATCTCACATATAAAAATGCTTTATGCTTAATTTTGCGAGGATTTAATGGAAAAGCCGTTTTAAATCCCACTTTTATAAGAAGGTAGACGGAAGTTTTCAAATTTCATTAATTTAGAGGTAAATCGATAATGTTTACGTCTCATGAGATATCTTCGTCCCATCTTGTGAATTTTTTAGTTACCAGAGTTTTTTTGCAAATACTTTACCCTTTTTGACTTAATTATAAAACAGCTAATGGTCAATAAGTAAACAAAAAATGGAATGGGGATGTAAAAATCTGCTTATTTTATAAATTTACCTAAAAATATTATTTAAACTAACAAAGCCAATTTCATTAAAAATAAAAACTTTTTTTTTTTCAATAAAATTTACATTTTTTCACAATTACTACACTAAGTAAAAGTAAAATAAAAAATTTCTTTAGTGCAAAATATTTTTTAATTGGTAAATAACGTGATATTACGTTCTCATTTAGTTAAAATATTTTTGTCCAAATCATAATTGAAAAAATATTACAAATGATTCTAAATGTTGTCTTATTATAAATACGGCAAAATTTATAGACTTTCGAAATAAAAATCTTGAAAATATTAAGTGAAAATGTAAAATTTCGTCTTATTCAATATACTTGTACGTAATAAATTAACACAATACCATTTTCTCTCTTTTTTTCTTAATTATGTATGAGTTCATGTATTGAGGTAGTATGTTTACAAAAGATGGGCGAGTGGAGAGGGATATTGAAAGAAGGGTTAGGGCAGGCAACAAAGTGAATGGTGCACTTAAAGTTGTCATCGCAAACAAAAACCTAACCAAAAAAGCTAGAATGGCAGTGCACAATGGTGTTTTTCTACCGACCCTTATGTATTTATTCTATAATACTTTCATCCTTCTTTTGCCAAAAAGAAGGATGAAAGTAGTAGAAATGCAGTAGAAATGAGATCTCTTAGACGAATGTGTGGATACTCTGTGTATGTCGAATGAAAATATAATAAGTGAATGCGGTGCGAATGATGGTGTTATGAACAAAATAATGAAAGGATCATTAAGATGGTTTGGACATATGGAAAGAATGAATAGAGTAAGAATGGTTATAAAATTATATGTTAACGATGTAAATGAAGCGAGAGAAATATGTCATCAAAGAAAATTGGGGCAGTCCATTATTCTGCCTATCCCTTCGGAAAGACGGGATGATGGTTAGTTGTTAGTAAGTTGGCTTGTTTATTTATGATAATCTAACGATTTTACTGAAATCTCTTGATTTAAATTAATATTTAATAATAATTAAATAAAACGACAGTGACCGGTCTCACCATGTTAGCTGGCATGGGCAGATTTGTATATTTAAGGATTATTATTTTAGATATAAGGTTTAAGTATTTGGATTTCACAATCAATAAAATGTGTAGCTCATATTTTTTCGAAATAATTATTAATAGTGATACGTATAAGCCGTGTTTCAAAACTTATTTTTCTCGATTTTGATATTGAAAATAAATATGATAATTTTGATGTTGGAAAAATTATAAATATAATAAATTCTCATATACAGGCATATGGTGGGCTTGATGATAGGCCGGCTAAAGCTGCTGCTGGAAGCCGATATTATTATTATATATTTGGGGGATGTGGTGAGAGATAAAAGCAGTGGAGGTTTCAGCGTTTATTGCAGATCACATGTAATCATACGTTGACAGTATTATGTATTCGTGATGGAGCGTGCACCTGGATGTTGATAGCAGCTGGGGCTGATGGCTCACTGGGCAGTAGCGTCGGTTGGCGGGAGCGAAGACTCGTCGGAAGTCACGTGGCGTAGCAGTGTAGATAGCTGCGTAGCTCGGTAGGAGAGTCGGAGGTTTCTCTTACGTAGACTTGACGGCGTAGACTCGTGTAAGTTAGAAGTCGCAAGAAGGAATGACGTAGTAGCGTGGCTTCGTAGGTCAGCTGGAGGGAGTCCGAGATCCCTCGTGGCGTAGACTTATTAACGTAGACTCGTGTCTGTTAGAAGTCGTAATACTGACTGACGTATTGGGTGGTCGGAAGTACCGCTTTTATATGCTTTGCTTCCTTTTGTACACGATGCCCTGCTCTAGTGACCTAGTGCAATGTATGTCATCATTGCGATAAGTAGGTCCCTAAGTCAGGCGTTTTCGGTTATTCGTGTCATATATTTCATCATGAAATATGCTGATTTAGCAGTCGAATTCCACTTATGTGGGTCACCTTCAAATATAATAATTTATTATTATTATATAAGGATGGATGAGAATGGCGATAATTGGGGGACAGTGGCGTGCTTTTGGAAATGCCTACGTTCAGCAGTGAACGACAGACGGTTGAAAAAAAATGTGCTATTGTCGCATTGAAAACATTGCCTATTTATACTCAATTATACATCATTTTTATATATTCTGCTTTATATTTTCAATAAGTTCTCTCAATTTAAAATCTTTTTATAAGTTAAATACGAAAATAGTTTTAAAAAATAGGTTATATAAGAGAAGCATACGGCGAAATGAAATGATCAATGTATATTTTATACATTCGCGAAATCACAAAATTAATTAATTTTATAATACTAATTTTCAGAGAAAACTACTCACTTTTTGATCCCCCTAACACCCCTCGAATCCTTCTGAACTCAATATTGCGCCAATTGGGGAGTGGTACTACCCATTTTGAGAATCTTTGTTTTAAACATTTTCATACCCTCTACTAATTTATTTTCAAACGCACTATTTTTGAGGCTCCTTAATAAGGTGAGGATTGTTTTATGAACGTTTACTATACAAATATGTATATCTATAGAACGGATATCTTACAAGGAAAAAAAATATTTATATGTGATGCATATTAAAATAAATAACTTATCATCACGGTGTTATTTCGAAGACATAGGAAGAATTGATGGATCGCTAGACACTTCTTTTCTGACGTACTTCTAGGCATTTTTCTATATTCGCACATCATGGCACCCTTTTAATATATACCATATATGACTATTGATTTGATAGTTCAATATTTTTCTTAGACTTCCGTAACTTCTCATTCCATTAAAACTAGTAACAACTTTTAAACTTTATTTTACTAATATTTTTTTCTCACAAACTCAAATTCTTTTAGATGACCCATTTATTGATAATTCTCATCGCCTCGCTAGGTTCAATCTAAGTAATTATTTTGCAGCAATGTATAATATATACTATATATGACTATTGATTTGATAGTTTAATATTTTCCTCAGTCTTTAATAACTTCTTTTTCCATTAAAACTAGTAACACCTTTTGAACCTTATAATTTTGATTAAATTGATAACGTTTTGAACCTTTTGAACCAATTTGATTGAACTAATTTGATAACCTTTTGAACCTTTTGAACATATTTATTTTTTTCCACAAGCTCAAACCTTTTTTGTAACCCATTTATTGATAATTCTTATCGCTTCGCGACGTTCAATCTAAGTGATTGGTTTGCAGCAATGTGTAATATTTACCATATATGACTATTGATTTAATAGTTTAATATTTTCCTCAGTCTTTCACAACTTCGCATTCCATTAAAACTAAAAACAACTTTTTAAGGTTATATTCCATATTTATTTTTTATATTTTAACATTTTTGTCGTTTTTTGGGATGCCACTTGGACCATTATTATGAAGGTTTCCCGTTACTTTCCACATTTGTATACATCAGGTTATTTGAATCCATTAGTCTGTACAACTTGTAAGCTATTGATTCTCATGACTTGTGTAAGGTAGCTCATCTATCGCCATTATATTGTCACGTGAATTTTACACCAGACTAGAGACAGTGTGACAATCACACATCCTGCGGCGGGAATCGAACCCAGGATCCTAAGGCTGACCTTAGGTCGTCGTAGTTATTCTAAAAAAAATTTTTTTTTGGTGCTATAAACATAATGTTATGGTTATTTTTTCATTCGATAAAACTAAAATTCTATTGTGCATATGTACATATTTTCTAAATCGTTATATGTATATAACTATAATTTTTCCTGCTTTGATAGTGTTTGGTTCCCTGAACTTTTCAATAATTTACGAGTAATAATACTGTGTATGTAGAGAGACCCCAATCAAAACGTCATAAAATATGAAAAGGTTAAAGGTAGTAAGGTAATGGGATTTTAGCAAAGGAAGCGGATCTTGGATTGAGGCCTTCGATCTATTTAAAATGATTTGCGATCTAAATGGTCGCACTATCTCGCCTGGACGGAACCTTAGAGCGCCGGTTAGCCAATTACATTGATTAATGTTATTTTGAATACAAGCGATTCAATTCCTTCCCCAATCCTATACATACAAACCAATTTATAGAAATCTATAATTATACCACCAGATGAAGTAGCCTTCAGTTGTAATACACTTTAGGGAATGTATTCGTACCAATGGCGAGAAATATATAATATTGTAATACAATAGAATAGAAGATACATGATCTTCTTCTTCACCTTGTCAATGGCAAGCTAGTATTGTAGAGAAGACCAAAAAAAAATCTTTCCAGTTTTTTGCCATTATGGTGGAACGTTTGGCCGACTCATATTTCATCCAGGGGCACCGGGTGTTATGGTAACACCACAAGTGTAGGCACCTTCCTCGCCCCCAAATATTTGAAAATGACCGCCCAATATTAAAATAGTGTATTCATCTGATCATGTCATATTTTTATCGGCCTTCCTCGACTTCCGTTTCCATTAACACTGCTTGTTGTCAAATTTTTGTCAGTTTTTGCTTCTTCAATTATGTTTACTTCTTCTCTTTCTGTTTTCTTTTTTTTTTCTTTTTTTTCTTTTTGCCTTCTTCTTTGTCTCTTTTCGTTCTACATTTTCTTTTTTTCTGTAAAACTTGCAATCTGGATACTGGATACGAGATATCAAAGTTGGTCCAGTGATGAAGACATGTTTTACTTTGCTTACACATTATTAAATTTTCGTTGGTCTTTTATTTGACACGCACTCTTTCACACATTATAATGGAAAAACCTCATAACGTATTAGATAAACTGGTGTAAATTCGTATTTAAATAAAGCGTGTATCACATTGCATTGAGTTGAATGGAGTACTCGTCACTATGATTGTGATATTGCCAAGCCTGTAATCAGCGCTGAAGCGACACCGGCTCCGCTCGTTTGGTGCACTCCAAACTTTCATTACTGCCGTACAGAGAGAGGGTGGAAGAGGGCGGAAGGCGCCCTATCCGAAATGAGAACTTAACGTTTCATTAAACTCACATTTCTGCTTCAACATCAACGTTAGACTACTCATTATTCATAAAAAGTTTCACGTTCGATGTGAATATTCAAAAAGAGGTTATCTCTTTCACATCACATAAATATGAACTATCGATTCTTATTTTATAAAATAATTAACAAAAGTCAGTGATTAAAAGAGCCGTTTATTTTGAAAGTGGCCTAGTTCATATGTCAATTGTAGTAACGTGTACAATTTGAAATCAGAATTCATAAAAAAAAATTGTAAGAGACGCGATTCGTTAGTGGAGGCGGTGATCATCGCGCCGCCAGATACGCTTGTACCACCGTGTGGGGTCTTGCATGTGCAATACTCTACTGACTACTCTTATCGTCCTATTTTGAGTCCGTGTCATCGTCATTCGTGTCTATTCTAGCCTAAAAATGCTTCACAATAATTCCCCAGACCTAAAATTAGATAACTTGGAATCTTTAGAAAGCCCTTAACAATAATTTACCCCTAATTAATAATCAAACTAATCTTTCCTATAGCCCTATTTTAGCAATGTTCCCCATTGTAAATATATATTTTTTTAAATTAAATCTCCTGTCTGCCACTAGAATCTTAATTTGAAATCCTCCATAATTTTTCCTTAATGATCATGACTCACCGTTCTAACATCCTAATCTTCCTCGGACACACTTTTTTCCTACCCCTCTTTCTCATCCCCATCTTATATTCCTTTTTTCACATGTTGTTCTCTGATTTTATGTTTAGTTTATTCTCTTAACCTAACGAAGCTCCGGCGGGAGCGTAACCAGTTGGTGTTAACAAATTAAGAGGCTTAGATACAAATATTAAAAGTGTTTGATTATTTTATTTTATACATATTATGTTAATAAGATATTTAATTTGTAAATAGTAAGGTAGTACAATTTTATTTACTTGTGTAATATCCTAAGAAACGTTTCATCGTTTAGCCAATAAATAAAACCCTCACTACTCAAGGCAACTAGGATCAATCACCGAACAGTATGTTTACGGTCGCGACCTTGATCTCGTTCTACTGTGTTAGTAAAGGGTTTTACCTTCACTCAATCCTACTATTTGACGTTGAAAGTAAGGCCCTTATCCAGAAAGTACATCCCAAATTGAAAGACGCGTACGCACATCAAACACAAGCTATATATAATTAATGACGATACCTTTGGTGTAGTTCATTATTTCAAATAATATAAACGAATCAAACGTAAACTGAAATTTATCGGTTAACGAAATGACAAATTTTACAAAATACGATTTTTTTATGGAATACAAATTTAATTATATTCTCATATAATTATATAAACACTCACCATTATATCATTCAATAGAAGATTGTCTTCTTCTTCTTTATGTGTCCTGTCAGGTCTCCCCAACGTTGACTATCACCCTTGAGTAGGCCTCCCTGTCCTGGGCATCTCGGAACAGCTCAATCTATTCTTCACTATGTCGAACCGGGAGATTCTTAGCACCCCTGGCCCATTGAAGGGTCACCCGGGACTCGGGGCCGTGGGTTGGTTTCTCTTCATAGCGATGACCTGGGGAAAAATATCCAGAGTGGTATCCCCTTGCCTTCTCTGGAGGATTTTCTGTCGGGGTTACCTTGCATTAGCTGGGTGTATCCAGTTTTATGGCGCTGGAAGCTCGCTATTCGTTCTCTCTCTATCTGCTATGGCACTAAATAATATGTGCCACGTTGCCCGGGGTTTGCGGGGTCTTTAAAAAGACCTCTCGTGGACGCCAGAGAGTTGGACTTGACAGTAGTGTTGCTGTTGTAAATGCAACATGGCGTCTTACGACATTTTGTAGAGGCATTATAATGAATGTTAATATTGGTATTTTTTATAATGCATTCAGTGTTATTATCTTTTTTTTGTTTGGTGAATAGCTGTTGACATCATTACACCGCGAACCATATCATTTTATTGTCACGTAAATTCTACAGCAGATTAAAAACAGTAAGAATTACACTGTCATTGCTGGGAATCAAACCCGAGGCCTTCGGTGTGACTGTCATTACTGTTGCCACTCTGCCAAGATGTCATCATTTATTATTCTTCTAGTTGTGATCAGTTTCAGTGGATTGCTGCCATCGGCTGATTATTGTCCACCAGACTATCGATTCTATTATAGATATCTCCAGAAACCGGTTGAGTTAGAAGAGAATTTACGATTATTTTGTCATTTTAGCATATTAACAGTTTCTTCTTCTTTTGGTGCCGTGTCAGGTCTCTTGGAAACGTGCCAAGATCGTGAAACATCTTAAACCAAGAAAAATGCATTTCAATTTTAAAATATTCACGATTATAGAATTCTAGTATTATGCCTAAACCACATGTACATGTGAAACTTAATAAAGTAGGTATTGAATAATGTTGGAAAATTCAATCACGCCCAACAAGATGTTTATCTTTTATAAGTAGAGCTTTAGAAATATAAAACTGGATACATAATGGATAATCTTTATTTGGGTTCCGTTAACATTCGATTTTTTCACGAGAAATTTAACGATTAACTATTAACGTGGGCTTTATTACCGATATAATCCGGAATGATCTATTGTGGATTTCCGATACACTCTGCCATATTTTTATTTCACTCCCGTTGTTAAAACCCGTTCAAAATAAGGTAAGGAGGTAAATACATGACATTGATTTTTTTTTCCTTTTCAAGCATATAGTTTTATTAATATATTTCATATATATATATATATATAGATACATGATGTGATATGATATATAGATACAGATGGTACATTTTTTTTAAATGTCTAGTTAAATTAGCTGTTAGATGAATATCATTAAGCATTAAATTAATGATTTGGACACGTGGAAATTTTAAACGAAGAAATACTAGTAAAGAAAGGATGTTTACGATATGAATGCAGCATAAAAAATAGAGGTAGACAGACACAATGTATGAATGTTGGGGTATCTAGAGATGTGTTTCAGAAAAATACAATGTAGTAGTCCATCTTTTCTTAACTCTTCGAGAAAATGTCACTGTGGTTAGTTAGTTGGTTTAAAAAATGCTATGAAATTCAGCAAACTTATTAATAGTAATTAATTCAAGTATTTTAAGTTTATACGACGTGTATTTTGTAATAAAAAAAAAGTTTTTGTTTGTACAATTAAAATATATAATAAAATAGAAGTTATACAAAAATATTCTACAGTGGCAGTTTTGATATAGTTGTATTCTTTATAGATTTGTTAATTTGTAACTGAAACCGGTAATAATCTTTTAATAACCAATATGATTTTATTTTTTTTAATTTTAACACAAAAAGTTTATATTTTCGTAAAAATTTACAATAATGGAAAATATAAACTATAAGTCTTAATGTTAACTAAATAAATAACATTCAAGAAAAACCAAAAACTGGTCCAAGTTTAAAAAAAGCATAAGAATTAGAGAAATATTCTCCTGGCGTTGTTTAGCAAATTTAGCCTTTTACATTGCATTAATAACAATTTTCTGATTAATGCTTACATCTGATCTTAATAAATAGCGCTAGTGTAGATTGAACAAAAAAATAAAAATAAAAATGTGAAGTGCAGCGTAGCACTCTAGCATATATACACCTTTCAAAAAATTGTCAGACGTGGTGGTCGTAAGAAGGGAGGAATGGGGATTGTTGTTTAACATAAAGCGATCGCTTAACCCAACCAATGACAGGTCATAAGTCCTGTAAACGTCTCGACCACCATCTTCTGTTTCCAAAGAACAATTTACATCTTCGTCTCTATTGAGATACAATCAATCCTTCAAAATAAATTTATTATCACTCAATTTCGGAATTCATTTATCGTCTTTTACCTCTCGTAATGCATAGAGTAACTAAAATGACTATAAAATTTTCCAATTTTATCCCATTTTATAGACCATCAAAAATAATTAGATGTTTAAAGGATGGTACTTATTTCTTTTACCTCTGATATAAATGAATTACGCCATAAATCTGTTACGAAATTTGGTCGTTAAATATATTTAATAATTGATTTAGTTCAAATCAAAGGAGCTTAGATGTTCAGAGTTCTCACATTGATCCTTACGAAGTTCCCATCAAACTTTGAAAATAAAATGACCGGGATATTTTAGATTCCTTTCCTACGGTAGAAACTTTTTTCGTTCCGACCTGACGTGCCCGAAATAATGATTGAAGGATCTACTTAATATTATCTGAGCAACAAGAATCAAAGTTCAACTTCGGGAAACGTGTCGGCAATTTGTAATAATTATTATCCTGCGAGTTTTACGTAAATTTGTGATTTGTTTAGTATCAATATCGTTGGAGGTAACATCCGTATATTTAACATACACATGAAACAACTCTTTTTGTGAATGTATACTTATACTTGTATACAAATACTGGATTTCACACATGGTGGGTGATTAATTGATTAATTTATTTTAATTTTAATCATTAATCACCCACCATGGGTGAAATCTATTCGTATACAAGTATAAGTATACGAGGTCTGTTCAAAAAGTATCGCGAATTTTATATTTTTTCAAAAAGTATTTATTTATTCATGAATATCTATTTTGTCCCCTTCAAAGTAATTCCCCTCGGATATAATACATTTATGCCAACGTTTTTTCCAATCCTCGAAGCACTTAAAAAAATCATTTTTGTGATCTTGTTCAGCTCCTCCTTCGATGCCGTCTTTATCTCCTCAATCGTGGCGTAGCGTCGTCCTTTCATGGGCCTCTTCAGTTTTGGAAACAGGAAAAAGTCACAGGGGGCCAGGTCTGGGGAATACGGTGGCTGCGGCACCATTACTGTGTTGTTTTTGGCCAAATATTCGCGCACAAACAACGATGTGTGAGCAGGGGCGTTATCATGGTGCAAAAGCCAGTTTTTGTTCTTCCACAAATCCGGGCGTTTCTGGCGGATTGCTTCGCGCAAATTGCGCATAACTTGCAGGTAATATTCCTTATTGACCGTACTACCCTGTGGCAAGAACTCATGATGCACACGCCCCTGCAATCGAAGAAAACTGTGAGCAAAACCTTCACGTTCGACCGAACTTGGCGCGCTTTTTTTGGTCTTGGCTCATGCGGCAGCTTCCATTGGGATGATTGAGCTTTGGTTTCCACGTCACAACCATAAACCCATGATTCGTCACCAGTTATGACCCTCTGGAGCACATTTGGGTCGTCACGGACCGAGTCCAACATCTCCTGAGCAATGTTAACGCGATGCTGTTTTTGGTCGAAATTGAGCAATTTTGGCACGAATTTCGCGGCGACCCGACTCATGCCCAAATCATTGGTTAAAATCGAATGGCACGAGCCAATCGATATGTTTAGGTCCTCAGCAACTTCTCTAACGGTGATTCGACGATTGGCTAATACTATTTTCTTCACTTTATCAATGTTTTCGTCTGTTGTTGACGTGCTCGGGCGTCCGGCACGCTCTTCGTCGTTCATATCTTCTCGGCCCTCTGAGAACATTTTGTACCACCGATAAACGTTGCTTTGGTCCAAGGTAGCTTCACCATATGCCACAGTCAACATTTGAAATGCGTCCGCGCACTTTATTTTGTTTTTCACACAAAATTTGATACAGATTCTTTGATCCATTTTTTGGAATAGGCAAAAATCGAAGACGAGCCAAAACACATCCAAGCAAAACAGCTGTCAAAAATTAACTAAACATTCGAAATGGCCGACCTTGTCAGCATAAGTAAGGGACATGAGTACCAACATAACGCTACAAAAAAATCAAAAATCAAATGTACGTAGCCAGCGGAAATTCAAAATTCGCGATACCTTTTGAACAGACCTCGTATATTCACAAAAAATATTTGTAATCATTCTGGTCAATTCTTTGGCATATAGATAGGAGTGATATCTCCAGGCGGCTTCTAAACAATGCGCTAATGGCGATAGCCTTCACATTGTGTTAATAAAGTAGTTTGTTAAATGCTAAAAATTAATCTCCATACATGGCGTTAGTGTGTGGATTATATAGATTAATCTTAAAAAGATTAACATATGTAATCAAATCTACATAGATGACGTATTGAAACTGACATGTGAAGATAAGCATAGATTTGTAACATATAAACAACCTCCAAAAATTTGTCTTACATGGTCATAAAGAAATAGGTGGAATGGGGAATGTTGTAATTACATAAAGCGTGCGCTTAACCCAACCAATGACAGGTCATAAGTCCTGTAAACACCTTGATCAACCATATTCAGTTTCCAGTTTGCATCTTCGTCTCTATTGAGATACAATTAAATTTTATGAAACAATTGGTATACATAGATCGTAATTTGATAAAATGTGTAAAAAGTACAACATCATATTTTATTACTGAAAAATGTGTTTTCGGAAAACCTATTTTCGTGTGTTCCTATTTTAGATATTATCATATATTATCTTGCATTACACTGTTTACATTTTCTATGCGAATCTTATACACTAATCTTTAACTTGTCCGAGGGTTGTAGCCTTCCCGTCCATCATAACACTTTTTCTCACTTTTAACTTACATGTTTCACATATAATACTATTTTTATACTGGAGATGGACGTATATAGTCTGAAACATGCCTGTAAAAAATGTAAGTTTTTTTGAAAATCAAATATATTTGACTATTACTTGTCGCTGTATATAACATTCATCTTTTAAGCTTCAAGAATATACCATATTTGGGTCATATGTTAAAGGGAGAAAATTACCACTTCCTTCGACTGATATTAATGGGTAAAGTGGAGGAACGTCGGGGAGTTGGTAGAAGGCAACTGTCTTGGCTGTGGAACATCAAAGAGTGGACAGGAACTACAAGAGTTCAGAACTTGTTCCAAGTGGCGCAGGATAGAGATGCCTTTGCTGCAGTGATCGCCAACGTTAGGGGGACCTGATACGGCACCGAAAGAAGAAGAAGAATATTCTTTCGTCTGTCTCTATCTTGCACCTGTCGTTTTTGGCCTCTCCTAATTTGATCCCTAGAATCTGGGTTTCATGATTTTATTCTGCATATTCATTACTAGAAGGCTGTAGATGTCTCTCATTTTCCGATTCTCCACTTAAAAATACATTTAAGTGCTTTTAAGCAATATACCATGATCTATTTGGCATAGATATTTTTTAGTATTTCACATTAGATATTTTTGAGTACACGAATATAATGAGAATCTGGGAATTAACCAACATAAGAAATTTTATGAATTCGAAGTTCACATTTCTATAACACGGAATTTTGAACTTATGATAAAACACAGGGCCTAAGTATTTTATGTGTGTATACAACAGAGTTGGTACCAACAGTCATAACTTTATAAAAGTAAAGTTTTCATACAACAAATTTTGCTTTTATCGGATGAAAGTTTGATAAAACATTTTCCATATCAAATAACATCAGAAATGATGTTAACTGAATAGCCGAATTTTCTTAGAGTACAGGTAAAGTTAGTTCCATGAAACCTACCGTTATTTGATATTTTAAAACGAATAATCTATGAAATCCAATATCCGTAAATTTTCTTACCATAGCAAAATATATTGCATTTGCCACTAAAATAAACTAACTTCTGTTTCTTGATAGCGATTTCGCTCATTCGCATTGAAAGAAATTAAATGAATACATATGGAAATTTCCAAAGTTAGGACCAAGGGCATGGTTACATCAAAACAGCCAATACGATGCAAACTTACATTAGATAATAAAATAATAGAACATGTTGTGATGCATCTTTTAGTACTTTGGTGTTGATGTTTCAAGTAGCAATTGCATCTACTCGTACGTAGAAGAAACAGAACAACAAACCAAGCCTCCATTGTGGCTGGATGCTAAAAAAAATGTTTGCAAAATTAAAAATGTGCTGAAAGAGAGCATAAAACGCATCTACAAAACCTGCGTTCGACCTATGATGACATATTGAATTGAGACAAGGCCTGACACCATCAGAACAAAAAGTCTTCCAAAAGCCACAGAAATGAGGAATTCTCAACACTCCGATACAGAGTGAAAAATTCCGAAATAAGGAAGATTTGTGAAGGCGAAAATGTTGTGCGATGTGAAAGACTTTTAAAATATTATTGGTGTATTCTGAAATAGTGATAACCAAAGCGGCAAATAAAGTACCGATAAGCAATCGACTTCCAGAAAGACCGTTTAAAAGATGGCAAGAGAGTTTGACATCTACATACCATAAACAGGCTCCGAGAAATTACAAGACGCCGTCATAAATAAAGCAGAAAAAGAAGATATATATGAATTCATTACAATTAATCATATAGCATATATTCTTAAATGACCGATTTATAATGATTATACCGTAGATCACCAGGAAAAAGGTCTTGTTTTAACAAGTTTTACTGATAGCGCAGATACCTTATTGTCTGTGAAGGAACATGTTTTTTGTATTTGTTTATTTCTATTTATTGTGGGTCGTTTATATTTTGATCATGATATTGTACAGTTTATTATTATAAGTATTATTAGATAAGAGGGAATCAGAACATAAAAAGTGGTGGCTTCAAAATTGTCAATGATAAATTGAAAAGTCCAGCCTTTTCACAGATGACAAGTATCAAAAAAGTAAAAAATTTGTTTTGTTCCAATTGGTGTTAAACATAAAGCCCAATAACTGTTCAAAGAAGCAAAGTAATTGAATAATAAAGTGAAGTCTAAACGTCACCTTAAAGATGCCATCCTTAATACATGACATATGCAACAATATTTTTTTTCTCTTTCTCTTTTTCTTTATATTTTTTCTCTTTTTTTGGTTTATGTTCAAACCACTCAGCCCCTTTGATGGCCCGCCTTAAATTAATGATAGTAAACATCAACTTACTCACGTTGCTTATATAAGTTACTGAAAAATCAGTATTTTGTATGAATTTAAATTAATTCATAACACTAGTAGAGTTTCCATATAAAGTTTATTTACTGTAAATGTTCACGTTATAAAGCATTATGGAAATCAGAACGTAAACATTTGAAAGCCATATTTTAAGTAATTTGTATTCTTACTTAGTGATCGTGGAAGAAGATTAGGCATATACTCGTATGTATTATATATATCCCAGATTTGCCTCTAGCTCAAGAATTATTTCATTATTCAATTACTAATGCATACTTTCACGAGCAGATTCAAATTGGTAATCTAATGGATTAAGTATGAAGCTTCGTCGTAATATAACGTAACGGGAAGTAAACTTAAGTTTTAAAAAAATTCTGGCACAAAACACATTTCTACAAGTCTCGATTCCAGGCATTAACACATTCTTAAAATTATTGTTATGTTTTTTTGCATAGTTTAGTCAGATACAACCATCTTTAGAACATTTTTAATAACAATCTTCTTCTTCTTTCTTGTTGTAGACCTATCATCACCTGAGAGTAAGAGGGTTCTAACTAACAAAATTTCACATTTGGCTTTTTTTCATGAAAAGGGTTCTTACTAACCTTATCTATACGTACAATAAAAAAAACATGTAATAGTATCGTCATTTTGATGTTACGAAAAGAATCAAGTTCCATCTGATCATTCAAAACACACGATTCACAGAAGAAGGATTCATTTAAACTTAGAACTTTATTATTCCAACTGTTGCCAGACAAAATTTACACGTTTTTCGGTAAAATAATCTCTGGAAATTGGAATAAAACCCATTTATTCCAAGATACACACCCGAAACCAATAAAACTTTGACTTCATTTTTCTCAGCTTTTTACTTTTGTCAGTTGGAACCTTCTTACTCTCAGGTGACGCTATGTGGTCTGTTCTTTAGAGTGTTGCTCCTCCTGTGAGGTAGACTCCCAGCTGTCCTTCTATCTTTTAGAAGGTCTTCCACGAGGAAGAGTCCCATGAGTGCAACATAGGGGAGTCTGGTGGTGTATATTCTTTGAACATGCCCGTACCGGTCCTTTTTTCGCTGTTTGCTTCATCTTATAATATCTTTAACCTCACATACCTCTCTTATTCTGGTGTTCCTCACGCGATCTCTCAGCGTCTTGCCTGCTATCGTCCTCAGTGTCTTCATTTCGGAAGTCCTCAAAACTTGTTTGGTCCTTACTGTGTCTGCCCATGCTTCGACGCCATATCTTATTATTGGTCTTACGCATGCTTTATAGATTCAATCTTGATCTTGCTTTATAGATTCAATCTTGCTTTATAGATTCAATCAAGATTATTTGAATCTATAGATTCAAATAATCTTCGATAGTCGATCTTCGATATGTATCGTATAACTTCAGATATTTTTTATGATATGGTGATACGCGTGGTCAGCAATTGACTTATTATTTATATTTAACATAACTGAAAATACTACAATACCTAAATCTGAGCTAGTTTTAAATTAATTTGGCGATTCATTCAATGATTGCCGTGATACAGTGATATCAAAACCAGCAGGAAATATTAAAAAAAACTGTCTAAAAAAAGGACAGAAAATGATTTAAAAAAAAAACGCGCCATCATACGTTAAATACTATTGTTCTTTTAATAAAATTAATTTGTTGTATGTATATTTTTCTAAGTTAATGTTCACCTGGAATAATGTTTCATAAACGCCAACAGATTTTAACGCAAATGTGATAGATTATAATAAAATTGTTTTGTGTGATTTTGGGTAGCACCGTGTGATTTCTCCTTCTCGACCGACGTTTCGGAAATCGTTGCAGTCTCCATCTTCAGGGTAATGTTGTGGTGGTAATAAATGTGACATGATTTGTGTCTGCTAAGGTGCTTCACTCTTGTACCATGTCGCCTTCAGTGTATACCTGAGAAATAGAGGTCCGAGCTAGGTTCCCCGAATTAGCTTAGCACAATCACACAAGAAATTACACGGTGTTACCCAAAATCACATAAAACATTTTGCTGCCAACCGTGAAAATCTACGCAATTATAATAAAGTTGCTTCAGTTATTTTAATTTTTTAATAATTGTTTTTTGAATAATTATCTAAAACGTATCTAAAACATCTATACAACTAAATATAAATGAATAGGCGTTCTAATTTTAAGTACAAATCATTTTTATTGTTGGTGTTTGTGTACAATATATCAAAAAATAAAATACTTTGCCCCACAAACAAGCAAATATGTAATTGTGGTAATAGTGATTCTTATATGTAATATAAACATGTGTTTTGATATACATTTCTATCTAAAATTGTACAGCTTTGTGTTTAAGCGGATGGTGTCCGTGTTTTTGTGACCATCCCGACCATCTTCAGTACATTCTGTCATACGGCTTCCGTTTTTATTTTATTATATTACGTATAAAATATATAACTCGCTCGAGATATTTGCTTTCTTCTCTCAACCACCGAATTATTTTCCATTGTATTAATTTACAGAAAGTACTTACCCGAAGATGAAAAACATTTATTTTTATTTTTGCATGCTGTTTCGGAATATATTTTAAATGGATAAATCTAAATGTGTATAGAAAAATATTATTTTGAATCGTGACATTTTTAATTCCACATTGTAGGTTAAACTTGTGCTTGAACGAAGGAAAAAATTAAAATTGGAATCTCCCAGTCCAATTTTTTGGTATAATTTGCACCACGTTTGCCTTGTAAAATTAGTTGCTAGAAAGGGAAAAAAATCCCTTCGTTCAAACACTAGATAATATTATCTCAAGATAGAAGTGTGCCAAATTTGAACAAGATTGGTTAATAACTTTTTAAGAAATTATGACAACCGATTTCAAAAACAGATTTTCGAGAAGAACGCGAATGAAGTTTTAATTCTAAATAACAAGCAGATTTTTTTTCTTTCAACTTACATAAAATCTTCGATTCTGGTACCATAAAGTAAAGAACCTGCTGGAGTGGCAATATCCAGGGCATCCTTTTGCTCTTGGCTGTGACGAATTCTTGATTCTCGAGTCCCAGCGTCAGCTTTTTTTTCGGCTGCGATGATGCGATTATGCGGTCATCTTTTTGGACAAACTCGTGACTGTTTCAGCCAAGTTTTCAATCCATCCCGGAATTAAAAAGAAATAATGCTGAGATTCCTTCGTTGATAATGCCTGCAGGAACAAATGCAGTAACCTTGACAATTTTTTAACCAGCAGGAAATATATTCGGAATAATTTTCCAGATCAACTGGTTTAAACTTTCATTATTATTCTGCGTAAAGCCACTAATATACCGCACCAAAAGTTCTTATTTGCTGAGTTTTTCATAAATGGACTTAGTAGCTGATAAAACGACACTTGGTAAATGATCATAATCGTGTTTGAATAATGAAAAAAAGTCTATAATCGCATACTAAAGAGTACCGTCCTCTGGCACGTGTTTTTTGTCTTGATTTATGAGTTTTTCGCCTACGTGCTAGTCAAAGATTCTTCGTTTATCTCTGCAGTTTTAGGAATAAGTAATTGTTTCCATTTTTTGGTCTATCTTTTCTTTGAGCACACGTTGGTAGATCAGTTCTAGTAACTTTACGTATTTTGCAAAGATATTAATAAAAATCTGGGTAAAAATTTACAACGTACACACTTATAATCTCAAAGATACCTCGTAGCTCAACAAGCAAAAAATCGATTGAAATATTTAAAATTAATTGCTTTTAGAAATTGAAAGCTAGCGAGAAAGACACACAAACAATAGTTTGTGTGTCTTTCTCGCTAGCTTTCAGTAACTGCCTCGATACCTACGACGCGCCAGGCTGACATGGTCTGATGGCGGAACTTCCGAAGGGTCTATTTCTTAAAATTGTACTTTAATCAATTTAAAATATTAGGGGAATATTTAAGACATATTGTACTATTTACTAAGATATAAAAAATATAATTTATTTTCATATGTAAAAAAAAACATTGAAAGAAGGTTTAAAATGTGATTTTTTTACGACTTACACTAAGGATTTCAATCAATGGTATTATAATTTAGTATACAGTCTCTATTGTGGGCAGAAAACAGCTCATTGCAATCAAGAAGAAATCTGGTTATGTCCAGACTTGAAGTCGTCTAGTTCTGAAGCCAAAACCACCACTTTGTTAAAGATGCATAAATACTGCATTTTATTTTTAAACGTCTATTTTATAAATATGTAATTGAACTGTTTTTGAACCATATTTAAAGTTATAATTAAATATCTTATTTGAACATATTTCATTAATGGTACTTTGCATACGTGGAATTATGGAGGAGGCCTTTGTCCAATAGTGGACGACAAGGGCTGTTTAAGGAAGGAAGGACTGTAAAATGTTTTAAGATTTATTTAAAAAAACTTTTTTTTTCAGCGCATATAAATCACATCCGAGAAGTTGCTGGTGTTGACAACGTTGGTCTTGGCGCTGGCTACGATGGAATTAATTAGTAAGTTAAATCCTTTTTTTGTTCAAATGCGCATTATAAAACAGATCTTCATTCTATATTCAAATTTAAAGAACCATTAATATTACTAATGAATAGGACACCTAAGACTATGAGTATTTTTTTTCTGACACAGCTATTGATCGTTAAAGAGTTGCACTTAATACAATATCGAAAAACAAATTGGAAGATAAAATTTATATTAGATGTATTTTATTTCTTCTATATTCACCATCACTTTGTACTGTGGATTCATATTTGAATAATTGTAGTTATACTTTGTGTATACCGAAACATGTCTGATTTCATTAAAAATAAAAAGTGTTGTAATACAAAGTATAACTATATTAATTCAGATTTATTTTATTTAAAAACTTTATAATACATTTTTTTTGTTTTAGATACACTTAATGCGTTAAAACTGTAGAATTCCATTATGACTATTTTTATGAATTTTAACACTGTATTTTTCACTTGTGAGTTTATTTTTCTCGACACGTTTTGAAGGCTTTACACTTTCGTCATCGGGAAAACGATAAAAACTCTAACTCGTTCTCCCAATTATGATGGTGTAAAGCCTTCGAAGTATGTCGAGAAAAATAAACTCAAAAGTGAAAAAAAAAACTTGTTAAAAATCGTCATATATTTTTGTCGATAATTTAACGGTAAGCTTTCCATTAAAACCGCTGGAAAGGGTAAAAGATCGCAACGTTTAAAATCTTGCCATATTATTTCTTTAAAAAAATATGAATTTAAACAAACTTTTATTTAGTTTAAATAAAAACGCCTTAATATTTAATAAAGTGAAAATAAAAAATAGTAACACATTATCGTTACACTCGGTACCTTTTGTTTATTGTATGGTTTAAGCAACTCGATACTTTTTCTAGTGTTTTGCTTGGAAAGCAATCTATCCCGTAGCTGACCATCATACCCGTAGTTTTTCCTGAGAAAAAAAATACATGTCAATCAAAAATGTTTCCTTGTTATCCAAATATTATTAACAGAAAATTTGTGTGTGAAAACGTCACCGGATGATTGATAAGATAATTATTGTTTTTTTTTTCAGCACGCCTCGTGGACTAGAGGATGTCTCGTCCTACCCACTACTATTCGCTGAACTAATGGCCAACGGGTGGTCAATAGATGAGCTTAAGAAGTTAGCCGGACTGAATCTCCTCCGGGTAATGGAAGCTGCGGAAAAAGTTAGCTTGGAGCAGAAAGCGGCGGGAATACCTCCGTATGAAGATACCATACAACCAAGGCCGCCCGACCCTTACAATTGCTCCAGTCAAGATCTCTTCTAGAAATGAACGAATTTTTATTGCTCATCTTAAATTAATTAAACTTATTTTATATACCACTGAGTTGATTGAAAATATAATTTTAAATAGACGATGTTCTTTAAAAAATATATAGTCTGGAAATAAGTGATTTTTTGTTTGTTAAAGTAACGACTTTAAAAAATAAAAAATTCAATATGTATTATTTAATTCAAACATCCTACGGGGTGATTATTAAAACATGTTTTAATTCATTACCAGATTCAAACATATTTTATTATTTGTTAAATTTTTATTTAAAAAATGATCAAATGTTCATTTTCTATAGTACAATATTAAACTTTATTTTTATAAATTACTAATATTAATGAAATTGATTGTTTTCTTTAAGTTTTAATTTATTTTATGGGAATAACATGTGTCGCTTTCGTAAGGCATTATCATTGAATAATGCCTTACATGAGCGAAACATGTTATAAGTACCACATGTTAAATATAATAGTATAATAGAATTTTTAGAAAACAGACGTTTTCATTCATATAAATTATATAATATTGAGTTTTACTTCATTGTTCAAGAAACAATTAATATGTACTTTTAAAGTTTCTTGTAGATATAAATTATATAAAATTCCTTCTTTACGTATCGTCAAATTATATTATAAAATCTTATTATACAATAGTTATCGCATTCAGGTACATCAGGTAGAGGTTTTCTCTATTGTTTTATAAAACTTTTAGTGATCAATTTATCTGAGGATTCCAATAAGCGACAGAGATGAATTCCTGCGCATTTTCTCACAGTATTAAACCTGTTTGGATTTTAAACTTCGCTTTGTAGGAAAATCTCTTAATAAATTATTCCTTACCCGAAGTAATTATTTGTATCTTTATTCTATTCGACTTTAGAACGATACAAGTTTGTATGCATACTTAGATTTTCGTATCAAAAAGAGTTTTAGACTTAGTAGCGAACATTGTTGTAAATTCTAAGTGCCAACTGACAAATATTTATAAATTTTTGTATTTAAAAATACTAAATAGCGTTTCTTGATGTAATTTGTTTCGCCCTATCTATAGTATTTTAGAAAATATTAAATCTATATTAGATAAATTAAATGTAGTTTTCATACCCAGGATCCATTTGTTTATTGTAGATCCCGATGTACATTTGTATATACGTATTATTTCTGCTACCGAATGTTTGATTGTTCTTCATTCTCCGAATAAATTCTATTGATAAATTCCGTAGTTAGAAGTTAATGGCTTTCTATACACTGATAAATCAGGGGTCACGAATCTCGTAAGTCGTGAAATGAATAAAGCTTTCAAGAAATTTATATAGTAATCCATTTATTGTTGAAATTATATTAAAAGTATATTCATCTATGTATTAAAAATATTAAAAACTTGTTCTAATATGAGAAAAGCTTTAAATTTGTAACATTAGTAAATTTAATGATTAGACTGATTTCCAATTATACACATATCAGTAAAGGTATCAACACGCTAATTTATTTGTTATAAATTTTATTGATCAACTCAAACATATTTTAAAAAATGTTACATCCGATTAAAACTCTAGTGCTTTTTCGTGTAATATTTGGTTAATTAATTTATAAAACTGTTCAAACAATTATTACAAAGCATCGATATAATTTATATCGAGAAACTGGTATCTGGCAAAGTTTTGCCTTTATTTTATTATATAAAATCAAGGTAAAACAATACAAATTAACGTTATTCAATTAATGGGATGAAAGTATGTAACATTCATCTAAAATTTTAATTCACGATTTTTAAATTGGATTTCATACTTTTGAAAATCATTTTCATTTAAAATACTTTCAAGAATATCTCTGTTATTTCTAAATTACATATATTTTAAATGTTGTACCTACTATATATAAACCTTACATTATTGTCGTTTAATAAAAAAACTGCTTGAATTCTACTTCAATGAAGAAAATATATTTATAATAGATTTTCACCAAGTGTTACAATACTGTTTATCCCACAAAACGAATAAATTATCATAACGCTCATTTTTTTACTTATTAATTTGTAAACCTATTGTAAAAGGAGTCTTGAAATTTCCCTTACATTGAAACAGAAGTATAAAAAATGATTAACAAATTTCTTTTTTTTTAATTGTATTTGTAAAGATTAAAAAAACATAAATAAATTATGTTTTATTTTTATTTGTGTTTGCATTATAATGGACCACTTTGTCATACTAATATGACGTAGTCATAAACCCGAGATAATATCATCGTTTATGAAATAATTGTACATAATAAAAATACAAACTATTCTAGAAATCAGGTGAATGTGAGTGTGATAGAGATAGATAGCCAGATTTATCATTTGAGTAGAAGTCAACTACGATTGCCTTACGGGTTTTATATTTGCAATTTTCTTAATAATTGGTAATCTTTTAATACAGAATAACATTAAAATGGTTAACTTTGTAGGAATATTTTTCCTCCATAAATTAATAAATATATTTTTTAAAGAATTAATTGTATCTCAATAGAGACGAATATGCTAATTGGAAACAGATAATGGTGGTCGAGGTGATTACAGGACTTATGACCTATCATTGGTTGGGTTAAGCGCACGCTTTATGTAATACAACATTCCTCATTCCGCCCTTCTTACGACCACTACGTCTGACAATTTTTTGGAAGATGTTTATATGCTACATTGTAGGGATACACTTCACATTTTTTAGTTCAATCTACACTGGCGCCATCTAATAAGATTGGTTGTTAGCATTAAGCAGAAGATCTTTATTAACGCAATGTGAAAGGCTACCGCCATTAACATACATTGCTAGATAACGCAATAAAATCCAGTATTCGTCTACAAGTATTTGTATACATTCAAAATGTGATAAATAAATCATGGACAGTTCAACACCTTTTTTTAATTTACTAACAATTCATTCTGATTTTAAAATAATAATCTTAAATCAAACACAAGTCTTCAGTAATGATTACGAATAAAAACACGTGTGTTTTAGAAGTTTTAATATAATAAATCGGATTGACATGTTTCGCCTGTCTGTTGGGCGACATTAAAAATCCTTTTTATTCGTATTAATTATTCAATATTGAGTTTTACATCATTGTTCAAAACACATTTTGATGATTCAAATGTTTTTTTGCGAGCATTGAAATCTTTCGTAGGAATGTTAATATTTATGCCTATACAACAGTTTATAAATAATTATTATTTTTAAATCTTTAACAGAACCATGCTTTTAAATTGTTAGCACATTTATGTTTACGTGAATATTATATCACTTAGGAATTGATACAATGCAGTTGGGAAGCTTTATTGATTTACTTGGTTCCGACTGTTATAGAGTCTTTATTAAATGAGTAGATCTTTCTAATGGTGGCTTTTGAATAAGAATTCGTGATTTTTCATTTTAACTTTGATAACACTGACGCCGGAAGCTCATTTTGCGATGGCAATATTGTTTGAAGAGCCATTAGTGCAAATTATTGCGAGCATACATTTAAATATATCCTTCAAACTAATGACAACTAGTTTGACTTCAAACTAAATTGTTTAAATATTATATATTTGTTAATTAGACGAAGATTTTTTAAATTAAAATTATTATATAATAGCAATCTAATAAAATTGAGTTGCATTTGCATAGCAGATGCCCGAATGGAGAGTGATGTCGAATGAAATGTTGTTGCGGGAACAAAGTGAATGAAGCTTTTAAAACTATTATTGAAAACCAAACAATATCATTGTATGAAGTTTTAATACCCACCCTGATGTATTGAAGGGAAGCGTGGGACTGACAGAAGAAGAACGAGAGCAAAAAAATGCGGTAAAGATGAGATCCCTTAGACGTTTATGTGGTAAAACGATGTAAGACAGAATTTCAAATGCTGATTTAAGGAAAGAATGTAGAACGGAAGAAAATATTACGAACAAAATTATGAAAGGATCACTGCGTTGCTTTGGACAAAAGGAACGCATTGATGAAGGATAAATGGTTATGAAAGTATACGTTAACTGTGTAAATGCAGTACGGAGTCGTGGGAGACCGAGGAAAACTTGGAAACTTGGCATGACCAAATTAATCCAATTTTAAAGGTCGAACATGTTAGAAGTCGGAAGAATCGAGTGCACGTATGACTCACTGTACGAATATTAAGGAATTTAGAGACGTGTGTCAGGATCGAGTAGTTTGGCGGTCCATTTTTTCTGCCTACCCCTTTATAGTTTTTATTTTGTTTTATTTAGTAATATAGCAATTTTATTCATTATCATATTACATTTATTTAAATAATAATAAACAACGTTTTTTTGTTATGATATTTTAACTTGTACAACCAGCCTCCCACAATACATTAATGCTAAAAATAAAATGTTCTGTTTTATTGATTATTAGAATTTTAAAAATGTTACGCTGTTCGATCAACGAAATAATTATCGCTAGCATAACATATTAAAACTTATTATGAATTGTAGATACTCATGTAATTAAAAGAGACCAATTATGTAAATAAAATGATGAAATTATAATTATGGGTATATATAATTAAGTTCTAGTTCATTTTGTAAAATAAAAATAATATTTGAAGAATTTGTAACATTGATAAATAATAAAGGAGTACTGAAACACGTGACAATTTTTATTATTTTTTTGTACGTAGTTTATTTTTCAAACGCGTAATATTGCCAATGTTTTCTCTTCACGTGTCAATAATATGTATCTGATATAGTTAGTTTTTGAGAAGTGAGATTATCATTACATACACCGTCATCTTATTATCACTTTCATCGATGTCGAGAGAAACGAAACTTTTGGCGAAGATATGTAACGAGTATTTAGCAGCATCACACATATATGTCTTCTTCTTCTTCTACTCCTTATAGACCTTTGGTCTGTACCTGAAATTAGGCTGGCCTCTCTTGGGAGGTTGACTCCCAACTATCTCTCCATCTCTTCGGCGGTCTTCTGGGTGGACGGCAGCCGGCTGGAATCTGATACGCCACAGCGTGTGGGATTCTGGTGGGATCCATCCTCTGCACGTGCGCATTCCAGTATCTTCTGCATTGTCTGCCACATCTCACGACATCCTCCACCTTGCGGGTGGCCGTGTTCCTCACCCTATCTCGAATAGTCCTTCCTGCTACCATCCCCAGCGTCCTCAGAGATGAGAGACGCATATATGTAACAATAATTATTTTTCTTAAGCGAATTTTCCAATTACTTCCGAATATATAGTGCGGAACATTTGATTTTAGGTTTTTATATTTATTGAAAACGCTAATCTTGGTATTTTGAAATACAAATTAAAAATAAACGGCTTTGTAGTAGTAATGGCCCTTAATAAGGTCTCAACTTTCCTGTATAATATTCTGTTATGGTGGAAGTTTTGGGTGAATTTTGTGACATTTCTAGGGAGACCAAGTATTTTAGTACACACGTGAACATAACTTCTTTTTCCACGCACTTAATTTTTCTCGTGTTTATCAAAAATGTGTTAGTGAGAAATTATTCACAAAAAATTATAATAAGCACTCTAGGGAAGTCTTTTGGTATATTGATTTCGGATTTTTCTTTTCTAAATGAAAAGGAGCATTAAATGCAATATATTGAAATATATTGTAAAAACTATTTAAGAAAGGTAGTTAAATTTTTTAATGAAAATGTGGAAATGCATTGAAATTAAATGAAAATTCTGAGAACGCTAAACCATTAATATAGGAGTGGAAATAATCCGGTAGATGGCACTATACTGAAATGTCATATTTATCTAATCATTATTAAAAATTAATGTGATTAATAATTATTTACAAATTATTTTAATTATTATATAATTCTCGAATATGTTGGAAACTAGTTTATTCAATAAGTAATATCCGATCAATATTAAAATAATCCTGAACATATAAAATGAAAGTAGAATTATAAATATAAATAAAAATAAATTAAAGATTAGTAATGACAATTAATTTTTTTAAGTAACATAATCTTGATTATTAATCACAATTTATTTAATAATGATTATATAAAAATGACAATTCAATTTCTTAAATATTTTACTTTCTTTATATTATATTAATCAAAAAAACACAAAACAAATTTAAATGCGCATTAGTTGAGAAATATCTGTAGACAATTTGATATAAGCTACACATAAACTTTAATGCAAAAGATCTAAAGCTTGCGCACATATTAACTCGAGTCACAATTCATAGATGGCAGGACGAATTTGTATTGCGGGTATAGTGCCATCTACCGGACAATTTCCACTCCTATATGAATGATTTAACGTTATCAGAATTTTCATTTCATTGTTTTTATTGATGACAAGAAATATTTATATAAATTCAGTAAGAGATGTCTCGTATTACCGCATTTCTGTATAAATTAATATTTTCCCTAAATACTTTCTTTTTTTTTTACGTGAAAATTAGATATTTTATTTAATCTAAGTAGCCATCACATCGTTTCCCCGAATGGGTAGGAAATTAATTAATTTAGTGTAAAAGTGTGTTTTGGTAAAATAAACGCCAAAGTTTCATAATACGATTCGTAAAAAGACTGGTGGAAGATTTTAAATACCAAGTATAAAAAAAGGGACGCGGTAAAATTAATAAAGATATTATATTTATTATAAAAGTATTTATTTATTTTTTAATTAATTTTTTTTTCCTGGATTTCATTATCCGAAAAGGTATAATAATTGTGGGGAACATAAATTTTTCTGAAGATGTTTATATTTTTTATAATGGGTATATAAAATCAAGATTTTATTTTTCCACCCCATCTAATATTTTCCAGTTAATTTTGGATTGTATATATAATATACATAGTTTTTTTCGTGCATACAACATGTCGTTGGATCCCACTTTGAGAATAAAATTTTACCCATTATATTGATTCTCATGACTTGTGATATGTCAATATTATTAAGGTTAAATAAATTTACAAAATCTACTCAGTTGGAAAATAATTAATTGAATTAAATCTAGTTGTGGAAGTGCATCCTAAATGATATATTTTATTTTGAGGAGTTATTTTTGATCATTTATTCATATTATATTATACATACACAAGAAACCTGTGTATCCATATCATTGACAGATATGTAGACAAAACCGGTCATAAATCGTACTGATATTGGTTTCTTGATTTCATTAAACGGTAAAATATATCGTACAACGTATTATTTGTTAATCACATTAAAGCATCTTGTGTACGTTTTTTTTCTATTTAGACTATAATTTTATTTAACCGAAAAATCATGTTTATAATTCGACAAAGTTATTTTATATTATTTTAACTGGATTCACCTTACAAGAACATTGTCAACTGCATTTTTGTGGCGCTATTATTTACTAAATTGGGGGCAAGGAAGGTGCCAGAACTGGTAATAACCGGTGCTCCTGGAAACGATGTGATGTCAACCAAACCTTCCATCACAATAGTAAGAGAAATAGACGAGAAGCGACCTTACTAAAACTATCATTGTGAGACTAGCTTGCCATTGACATAAAAAAGAAAAACATGATGTCTTGTTTATTATACGTTAGAAAAATTATGGACAAACGTGATTTTGTTTAAATACGAAATATAGTTATCTTAAAAGTATTTTAATAAATTGAATTCATTTGTTCTACAATTATAATCTGAAAAAGTATATTGTATTATACAACATTTCAACGTTACCACGTTTTACGTTCATCACATATTGCGACCGTGACGTGACTACAACAACTAAAGTCGTTATGCATTTCCTTTGTATTCACGTACTGCTATTGATACACGAACACGCATCCGGGAAAAGTTGTAGGTCGATACCTCCCTATGTGTGTTGGCTAAACTCTCAACTTTACGACGATAGAATCCTCAAGCCTAATGAAGCTAAGGCAAGAAGAGGGTGACCTGTATAAATAATGGTTAGCCGCAATACTCCTATATAAATAAATAACGTATTTAGTAGTAGTCACTTTGAAAGTACAATGAACGTATTGCCTATCGCAAAAATTCTACAAAACTTGTAATTACTTTTATACTAGTTGCAACCCTTGAAATATTCACAAAAGTAAAGTTTTTCTACCCTTTAAAAACTTGCTTTACTCTACAATCGTAATCAGTAATGCGTTTAAACTTTAACGTAATTTTTTTTTAAACACAAAATTTACAACACCGCACAATTTACAACACCGAATCGTTGTTCTTTTGTTTTCTACATTTCTATCATACAACAATAATCAGAGCAATACTTTAAAAAATTCCAGAAACGACCTCGGACATACGCATGGTGTACATTTCGAATTACTTTCGGAATTAATCGAAGTATTTCTGTCTCTTGTATCAAAAATGTCTTTCTCAACGACACCCGGATTTTTGTCTATTTATATAATAATGATATGATGTCGAAACATGCCTACTTTAAAAATGATAGATTTTAGGTAAATGCTAAAAAAAATTATTGAAAAAATATATTTACAAGCTTGTATATTACGCCGTGAAAGAATAATTATGTAAATAAAAAACATATTTTAGATTGGTTTGACATTTTTTTGAAATTTGTATTCTTAATAATTCTAAAGAAATTCTTAAAGAAATCCGTATTCCAGTAAAAAAAAAAACATTATATTTCGTAACAAACTCAGTTTATTTTTATGTCAAATTGATGAAAAAATCAGGTTGCGTAATGGAAATTGAGAAAACATCAAAAAACAAATGACTCCCTTAAACCTTTCTTAATTACCAATATACAAAGCACAAAAACATTTTTTTAATGGAAAAAAAAATCTGTTAAAAAATATTTTTTAACAAAAACCCGCTTCTGATTAGTTATGTATACTTTTTACTAAGTTAACGACGTCTTCATAAGATGAAACTTATCCAAAATATTTTGTCCAAAAGATATTTCCCCCAATTTCTTTTTCGAAATGTCACAAAATTATAACTGGAACAATGAATAGTGCTTTAATGTTTTTGGGGTAGAATAATGTTTCAAAACTTATAACGACCGAATTATACATTATTTACTGATTTTTTAATTATTGAATATAGTTTATCAATTACTGGAAAAACCCTCCGAGATCGTGTCCGCAACGCAGACATAAGGAAAACCTGCGAAATAGAGGATATCGTTCAGTGGAGTAGATCCAGAAGAAGATACTGGAGGGACCATGTAGCCCGAATGGATGGTGACAGACTCGCATATACAGCCGCCTATGAAATCCCTTCCGGACACCGCCCACCTGGAAGACCGCCTAAGAGATGGAGGGACAGCTGGATCTCATCATCCGACGAGATATGATTTCTGTGTCACAGATCGTCAGATCTATCTAAAGAACAAGAAGAAGAAGAAGAAATATAGTTAACGACGCATAAAAAATTGTGACATTAGCATGAAGATATATATACTTGTGCTAGTACTAGTACTATAGCCCAAATCAAGCCATGGCCTCCTTCAACTTTTGCCTCCAACTCATTGTTTTCAACCCCGTCTTCTTTTTTGCAACATGTAAAAGCTGTGTTACATCTATACTGACGTCATATTACCGTTTCAGCCTAATTCTTCCAATCCATATTTCACTCCCTGGATGTTCAGTCTTGATTCTGTTACCTATTAAGCATTCTTTCTGTGTCCTGCCCCATCTTAATTTGAGCAGACTAATATGTTGTATCTCAATAGAGACGAAGATGTAAATATTTTTTTTGGAAACAGAATATGGTGGTCGAGGCGTTTACAGGACTTATGACCTGTCTTTGTTTGGGTTAAGCGATCGCTTTATGTTAACAACCTTCCCCATTGCACCCTTATTACGACCACCACGTCTGCCATTTTTTTGAAAGACTGCACTTCACATTTTTTAGTTCAATCTACACTAAAAAATGTGAAGTGCTGTCCAACATAATAGCATATATACAACTTCCAAAAAATTGGCAGACGTGGTGGTCGTAAGAAGGGCGGAATGGGGAATGTTGTTAACATAAAGCGATCGCTTTACCCAACCAAAAACAGGTCATAAGTCCTGTAAACGCCTCGACCACCATATTCTGTTTCCAAAAAAACAATTTACCTCTTCGTCTCTATTGAGATACAATCAATCCTTAAAAATGATTAACTTGCAATGGGAAAAATCCAGTATTTGTCTACAAATATTTGTAACATTCAAGACTAATATGTGTTAGTATACTACACGGGGCTTCATGAATGCTGTACAATTCATAATTTCATTTTATTTTATTTATTTGAATAAACATCACAAATATTATACTCGTAATATAAACATACAATTCCAGATCGTTTGCAATTTCATTAAAAGAATTTGTAATATAAGCATTAAAAAAACATTAAGATTAAGAATTAGAAAGAATCATAACATTTATATTGCATCCCTGAGGCAACTCACACTATGACGAAATATGTCGACCTCTGAAGCAACCCGATTAACCAATAAGATTGCCCTACCCACAGGTATAACTATTGGCAGGTTAGTTCTGCAGCGTGGCAATGTCTGTCATTGTCATCAGGGACAAATAGACCTACATCACTCAAGACATCCGAGTTTTGTATACGGCCGCCAATCAGCTGAAAGAAGTGAATTCCCAAGTGAATATTTCTCCTTCTCTCCAATGATTGGTAGCTTAGTATACCTAGCGAAAATTCAGTCGGAAAGAGCCACGGGTAATAACCACGCTCCCTGAGGTAAAGAAAGCGCAGAAATTATTTCTGCACTCGCTCTACTATCAGAGAATATCAGGCAGTGATCAAATAATACTTTACTCGTCTATCTTCTTCGTACTCGTACATCACGGGAAAAACTTTACTTTCATATACGTCCAGTGCTTCAGCTGATAATTCGATAAGCATAATGATACATTTACTCGGGTAATATTTTACACATTTTTATAAAAGTTGGCATTATCTGCCGATATTCCGGTCACTAAAAAACATTATTTTTGAGACTATTGTTCAATTAATCAAAATAATTTGTGAAGGAGGTCCCAGATAACAAATGCCAATCGAGTTCTGTTTTTTTTTGTGACAGGATTTCATAAATCTAGGGAGGTTTTTGTAAAGGGGGCGCGTAAATAATAAATCGTCTGACAGGCATCGGGAACCGGGTAGCGAAGCCTAGAAATAAACGACTCGTCGCCACCGGGCGTTTCTGATTGACTGAAAAAAATCGTAGTTGGAATTCAATAAAATCGCTTGAAATAAATAAATCAAAGTATTTTAATACTGTGTGCTTGTGCAACATCTCCTTGCACAAACAAGTATAATATATGCAATTAATTGGAATGAACACGTCTGTTTTACAAAAGTTTTATTATACGAGTATTTTATGATTATGATATATTTCGCCATGCTAAAGCATTATCAAATGTCCGTTAAAACATTCAAATTTCCCTTAAAATAAAATTAACGTCCTAGAACACAAAATTTTCGATTTGTTTTAATTATAAAATATGGATTTTTATATCGATATTCTATAAATAAATTATTTAAAATATAATGCAGGTTACTTATAACTTTTTTTATGAATTAAAACACTGTTTCTCCCACTTTTGTGTTTATGTTTCTCGAATTGAGGCCTTACACCTTCATTATCGGGTAAACGATATAAAATGATAAAATATATATTGATGTAAAGTGTATATCGTTCTATTAAAAAATTTCTTAATGGAATTACGCACAAAACACATTTTCTTATTAAGCTTTTGTCAACAAGCATATAAGAAGTATGAAAACTCTATATCTAATTGGTTCATTTAATAACTATCCTGAAGATGAAGTCTGCAACGTTCTCTGAAACGTCGGTCGAGAAAGACGAGTTAGACGAATTTTTCCAAGAGCCAAATAAACATATCGGTACTAACCGTGAAAATCTATGCAAATTTTGCGTCATTTAAACTTACAATTACCGTTTATTAACTTTAACCTAAACATTTCAAATTAAATATAGAACATCACCTGTGGTAAACACAATTCCCATTACATTGCATTATGGAACTGGATGTTTACTTTGTAATTCCAAATAGTCCGCTTCTTTATAGTTATCATTGGGCAAGCAGTTAGTATTAATGTTCATAATAAAATAGACCGGAAAATGGTTTGTATTCACGGAATTGCGCCCATTCGAATCGGCTCAGAATTCAATTATCGCACATCAACGCAACGAAGTGAAACCTAACGGATTATTACCGAAGTAAATAATTATAATACGGTAATTACATGTAAAAACATTAAACACTGACATTGGCATATTAAACCGGGGTCCAACGAATAATTCATATAGACTATTAAGTTTAGTTATAACAAAAAATATTGTTCTGGTCTATGCAAGCTTTAACTGCCATCACAAATCAATTAAATTTAGTGAAATCTGCATAAAACTTAACTAATTTTGTGAATAAATCAATAAACAATGTGTTCAGGTAGACAATTTGGAAGCTGTCAAAAATGGTGTTATTTATTATAAATGTAAAACAACAAGACACGTGATATGTAGCCAATCTTTCGCCATTTTATTGTCAAGTGAATTCTACACCAGATCAAAGACAGTGTGAAACACACACTGCCATTGCCAAGAATCGAATCCGAGACCTTCAGTACAGAAGTCGAAGCTCTTACCACTCTGCCACGAAGGTCAACTTGTTTTGTATTTGTTTCAAAGTAAAATTTAATTTTTAAAAGAAATTTATATTTAACCACAGTGTAGTTATTATAATTTATGCTAACTCGTTTCGCTTGGACTCAAGCTTGCAAGCTTAACTCCAAGATTAAATATTCACAGGTATTTGCTTGATGAAGATTGGGTCCAAAATTAAATATATTTTTTTTAACTTCTTGGCGATACTTGATCGAGAAAAAGAGCTTTTCTTCACTACAAACACTTTCACTGCTTGAGACCAACATCGTAACAGAAGATGACAGTGTGAATAAAGAAGGAGGGTTCATCGTAGAGTTTATCACCCTGCATGGCAAAAGACCGCATGAATACGAACGCCAATACAATCGACTCGGCTTTAACTTAACTGCTTAGGAATAGTAAATAATAAATAATATATTAAACGTTTTTCCTTTTCTCCTAAAATTTACAGAATAGTAAAGATATGTGATACTGTACCTTGTCGCCAGCATCCTTGTCGCCAGCAGTATCCTTTAGTAGCGTTGCAGAGGGGTATCTTCTTTCGATGCAAAAAGCAAAGTATTATGCCGTCAGCACCTGTTGTTTTGTTTGTTTGTTCTCAAGAGACCGGATTCTACGGGGTCTTAATAGGAAATGTTAGCACGGAAGATGAAGAGACGAACAGTAAATTGAATAATTAATGCGCCATAAGCCCCCGGATTTCGTTCACAATGGAAATATCCCACCAGTGAAACAAAAGTAGGTGCTGTGAATTTATATTGATTTTAATATATATTCTTACAAGAAGGCAATATATCTTATATCCAATATATTTTATATCCAATATAAAAAATACATACAAATATAATTTAAGCCGAAATTTTTCTAATTGGAATAAGTCCAATTTGAAATAAAAGGTTAATAATACTTTTGTAGTATAGTTATTCAATTTTTGTTTTAATAATTATAAATTCTATGGGTCACGACTTTTTTAAAAAATAATCAATAAAAAATCATGTAATATGTAAAGCAATGTGTTTAAAAATGTGGACATAATTATCCCGTTGTTTTTATTTCTTACAATACATTATTATTTACAGTACAATAAGTCTATTAGGAGCTAAAAAACCTTTTTATTTTGTTTAACAATTATAATTACAATTTACGACATTTTAAAGTTTAACAAAATTATGGTGGTAAAAACATCACCCAAGTTGTTGATTTAAGAATTTTTTTAACCTTTTGTTTTTGTAGTAAACAGTATTTTTCATCCGCTAATACTTGACGCATATAAAAATATTCATAAATTCTTCAAAGTTCCAGTATGAAATTATAATATCGTACTTTTATATCCCATATTCTCTAAGATGTAAATATGACAAACTTATTAACTAAATAACCCTCACGCCGTTTCACTGGAAGGGTAGGCGAAGAGAATGACATACCTGACATACCTCTGGAGTTTCCCCAACATTGATTCATCGTAGCATGCACGCTTGTCGATTGTTCCGACCTCTTCGAAGATGGCCGCCGTTTAATATTCGATTAATTTGGTCATATCATGCATTACTTGTTTTCCTTCCATACAACATTTTAACTTGTTTTCTCTCGTTTATTCGTTTCATAAGTCCAAACCATCTCAAAGATATTTTTTTTAATATGACTTAATATGAAATCATCTGCTTTACATTTCTTCTTTATTTCGCCGTTCGGTATTCTATCATATATCGTGTTCATACACATTCTGCTAAGTGATCTCTTTTCTAGGGCATTTATTTTACTTTCATCCTTCTTTTGCCAGCTCCATGCAGAATGTTCTGCTTAAGTTGTTAAGCTTACAAAACTGAGTGGCACTAACTACTAATTTGTCCGTTAATTAATTAACTAAACATCATACTGTTTCCCCAAAGGCTTTATACAGAGACATACAAACAAATTTCAGCACCTCTCTTGATCTCGACATAATAATGTTTATAAATTAACTTTTATAATAAATGTCAAATGTATAGTCCGCATTCAAAACAATATTAAAACATCCTCTTTATGTACACAAACTATTTTACATATATTTATATAAACATGTAATGAATGACCGAAATCCTTATTCAGTGTATTTTTTTTCCAAAATTTATATTACGTGCCAACCCTTATGTTTCCACTCACACTACTTGAATGCTACATTTTACTGCCTAGCCAAGCTCAGCTCACTAAGATGTGTAGCCGGCAAAAGCCTTCGTGACCGAATAAGAAATACAGAAATCTCAAGAATTTGAGAGGTTAAAGACATTGTCAGATGGGGGCGCCAAAGGAGAAGATATTGAAACGAAATTGTCTCCCGTATGCAAGAAAATAACATCCCAAAAATAGGTCGAGACGGTATAGACTGGTGGATTCCTGAAGAGATAGTAGATGGTCCACTTCCCAGAAGGATGGAGATGCAATCAATAACAGCTAATCAGACATATAAGAAGAATAAGAAGAAGAAAGCATACAGGGCATGGTCACCAACAATGAGGTGTTACATAGAGCCAGAGTAGGGAGATAATAGTTGTATATTATCTTGTCTAGAAAGATGGCATATTTTGGGACACAAAAACGGTCTGCTGTACCTCATCATGAATGGGAAGATTGAGGGTAGGCGCGGTGTGAAAAGAACCCAGATAGGATATAGAGAATTCCCACCGCTTACCCGAAGCTGTTATAGGCGAACGACGCCTTTCGTAAGCTTTGCTGATTCAATCCCTAGGCCCGTCCCTCGTCCATGCGGGACTTTCGATAGAAATAAAAGAAATCAAGAGGGACCAGGCCACATTTAATCTACTGCTAGATAATACTAAAAACACTTAAAATATTTCTAAACCATATATAAAAAGAAAAAAAAGATGTCCTGGCTGAGGAACATCAAAGAGTGGACCGGAAATCGAAAGGTGGAGGAGTTATTCCGGCTGCCACATGACAGAGAGGCCTACGCCAGAGTGATAGCCGCGACCGTCATGGGGACCTGACATGACAATTTGAGAAGAAGGGTGATGTTTGATTAGTTATAAAAGTTTTTTAGCTTTTTAAGTAGGAAAAATAAGTAAGTAGGAAAAAAAAACATTATTTTGACATGGAATTGAATATTGCATTATTTTTTAAAGTTTGTAAGTGGAAACAAATTCCTTAATGGCGATTCTTGCTCCGCGCCGCGAGCTAAATATGTAAAATTGAAAAACTTTACCAGCCACACCATTCGCTGAGATAATAAGGCGCATAATCTCCAAAGCTATTGAAAGAATAACCTCCCCGCTGAGCATTTTACGGGCCCGAGTGTAGCCGTGGAGCCGAACTAAATGTTTTCTCTCTGTTGAGAGAACTTTCCTTAAAAGCTCTACTTATAGCTTAGTCTGTACTCGGTGGTGCGTGGTACACCCATAAATTACAATGGGTACTTAATTTATTTGCTCGACGTAGTATTGACTTACAAGTACCTTCAACAATAATTTATGAAATGCAAATTATTTTTCCATTTGACATCTAGGTGTATAAATTTTAAAGAGGATTTTCCAAAAGATTAATTAATTTGAATTGTTCTTTTTACATATTTTTCGTATTTGAATTTGACCAAATTGATATATTCTTGTAAATGATAACTCAAATTTCATATCATGTTATTAAATTTTTTTTTTCTTATGATCATGCCAGTTCCATCTACAAAAATAACTCTCAATTAATTGGATTTTCTAGTAGTTACTATTTTTGTATATAAAAATAATGCTGGCCCATAAAATTCAATCATGTAATCCCAAAAATTCACTTTTATTTAAAAGACAATAATAATTAGCTAGTACCTAGTATAACTAGTACCACCAGTCTGTTGATGCCAGCGAGCCTGGCGAAACCGGTCGCTGTCGAAATAAAGACAAAAGTGGAAGTAGTTAAAAAAACATCGTTTTATTTCATTATATTTAAACTGAACTTCCATCATACATCTTACATAGACAATGTTATTTAAATAAAATAATAATGTTTTTTTTTTAATTTATTCATTTAAAAAAATTATGTCATGGGTGTTTTTTATTTTAAAGAATAATTAATGAGAATGAAAACGAAAATGACACCACCATTTCCTTAATCGAACAAAGAAACATATTATTGAAAGTTCGAAAACAGAAACATGATAGTTAAACACTTTAATTAAATGTATTAAATGAACTATAATTTTTTTCCGTCGAGTATGAGCTTTCCCAATGACTGAAGCATATGTACTCGTATACTTATAAAAATGTATTATATAAATATAAACAAATTTTATTCACTTTTAAAACTATCTTGCTCAGTGTAACATATTATATATTTTTTGTAGTAAAATGGTTATCCTGAACTAAAATACAATACATTTATTAATTTTAATACAAATTAGATAACTCTTCCATTTTTTTTTTCTAAAGTATTCTTACAAAACAATATGCTAGTTAATAGATATATTTTTTTAAATCACGTATAAAAAAACTAATCATCATATGAAATCAGTAATAATTTTTTTATTTTTCACAGGAAACTATGTTATCTGGGAACTCGAAGAAAAAATCTTCAAATGTTAGCGCGTAACAAAAACTGACGAAGTATTATAGAAAATTCCCCTAGGCTCTTTCATAAAAAATTAAAAAATAGCGTTCATCTGCTTACACAATTCTATTAAAAATACATTACCCAAAAACATTATTTCTGATTTTGATTTTTCGATACGAAATATTTAAATTGAAAATATTTCAATTGAAAATATTAACCATCAAAGAAAGATTTACTTGCCAGGAAATTGAATTGTGCTTTGTGTATTTTTGGTCAATAACTGACTACTATTCAGAACTATTTACTCAATTTTACAAATCGAAATGAACTTAGTAAAATCGTATTATATTATTATTAATTAAACACAATAAGTAAATTATCATTAACTGATACGAAACAAAACTCTGTTTTCTAGAAGATTTATTATGGTTTATGGGAATGACATATTTCGCCGTTCGGTATTGTCAAATGTCTCAGACATTATCTAACGGCTTAGAAAGCCGAAACATGTCAATCCCATAAACTACATTTTTATTCGTAATAATTATGATTGTTCAAGAAACAATAAATTTTAAACTATCCCTCTTACAGAATAACCCTAAGTAACGGCAAAAGGTTTGAACCGTATCACCCATGTGTAACCGTGTTGTATAGTGACGTCTAAAATATTGGGTTTTTGTAACGTAACACATTTTATTTTCCAAAAAAACAACGTAGATATTTATTTTCTCAATAAACTTATCTTTAAACGTGATTTCAAATAACATTACATTCCATATATTACAAATGAAACAGATGATTCTTCGATTTCTTTAGATTTCTTTATTAATTAATCTTCTTCTTCTTCTTCTTCTTCTTCTTCTTTTAATAGATCTGACTATCTGTGACATAGAAATTATGTCTCGTCGAATGATGAGATCCAGCTGTCCCTCTCATCTCTTAGGCGGTCTTCTAGGTGGGCGGCGTCCGGAGGGAATTTCATATGCGACTGTATATGCAAGTCTGTCACCATCCATTCGGGCTACATGGTCCCCCCAGTATCTTCTTCTGGATCTACTCCACTGAACGATATCCTCTAATTCGCAAGTTTTTCTTATGTTTACGTTACGGACGCGATCTCGGAGAGTTTTTCCAGTAATTGATCTTAGGACCTTCATCTCCGACGTTCTTAGCAGTCCCTTGGTTCGCACAGTGTCGGCCCGCGTCTCTACAGCGTACGTCATGATAGGTAAAGTAAGCATACGTATTAATTAATTTTAGTAAAAATCCATTTCAGAAAATAATCCCCACCTATTATCTATCTCTTCCTGTTTGCCCCTAGTGATGCCAATTAGGAAGGAATTTGATATCATACGATAGTGAAAAGTAATATTGGTGAACATATTTAATATTCAAGAAAACTTCACTAATCGAAAAAAAATATTCGATAGCATTGAGGAAAACGTACGTTTACTTGTTTTGTTAAAATGGACCGCCACACTCTTCTTCCCTTACAAATTTCTCTCGCTTCCTTTGTCATGCACGCACGTCAATTTCAATGACGTCTCATATGGCTGACATTAAATATTAGAATGATTTGTTGGTGTAATGTTTCATCGGACTTCCTCCATTTCTAGTTAAATTTACATGGCTTACGTATGCTTACTTTTCCATTCTGTCTTCATACATTATTTCCATGTGTCGAATCCATCTTAATGCTCCTTTCATAATTTTGTTTGTGATACTTTCATTCTCACTGCATTTACTCATTTTATTATATTAGCATTTGACACTCTAGCATGTACATATTTACCATACATTCGTCTAAATGATTACACTACTACTACATTTTTTCTACTTTCATATTTATTTTGCCAGTTCCATGCTAAACTACCATACATGTTACCAGAATCAAGATTAAACACAAACTACTTATATACGATATTTTCTCGCTCCTGATTTCATAAACTTGGTTGGAATACAAACTAAAAACAATAAAATGGCAAGTTATATCCCGGAAAAGTGATTGTTTGAAAATTTCGTTCTTTATTCGATAGCACGTGCAACGATTTCATGAATATTTATAGGTGTTAATTATGCCAAATACCAATCTCCATTAGCAGACATTGAAATCACTTACTTTTCTAACATACCTATAGCACGAATTTCATTTCATTTTCATTTATTTTGATAATAATCACAAACATTACAGACATACAATTCCAAATCGTTTGCAATTACATTATAAACAGAGAAGCATTAAAAAAAAATTAAAATTAAGCTTAAGAGTAAGAAAAAATCATAACATTGATATTGCATCCCTGAGGCAACTCACACTATCACGAAATATGTCGACCTCCGAGGCGATCCGATTAAGCAATAAGATTGCCCTACCCACAGGCATTACCATTGGCAGGTTGGTTCTGCAGCGTGGCAAATAAAACAATCTGTGCTGTCTTTGACGAAGGTAATTATCAGGGACAAATAGACCTACATCACTCAGGACATCCGAGTTCTGTATACGGCCGCCAATCAGCTGAAAGAAGTGAACTCCCAAGTGAATGTTCCTCCTTCTCTCCAATGATTGGTAGCTTAGCATACCTAGCAAGAATTCAGTCGGAAAGAGCCACGGGTAATAACCGCGCTCTCTGAGGTAAAGAAAGCGCAGAAATTTTTTCTGCACTTGCTCCACCATCAGAGAATATCGGATCCCAGGCGGTGACCAAATAACGGAACTATATTCCAGCCGACTTCTTACCAGGGAATTATACAACACCCGAAGTACCTGTGTGTTCGAAAATATCTTGGCATTCCTGAAAACAAATCCAAGCATTTTAATGGAACTATTACATAGAGCAACTATGTGAAGATTGAACGATAATTGAGCATCGAACAGAACACCGAGATCTCTGGATGTAGAAGCTCTTTCAAGCTGTACCCCATCCATAAGATAGCGAAAGTATAATGTTTTCGATGCCCGTGTGTATGACATAACAAAGCACTTGGAGACGTTGAAGAATAATTTGTTACGTTTACTCCATTGGGTTATGCTCTGAATGTCACACTGAAGCTTCAAGCAATCTGAGGGATTCTCTATTTCAGAGAAAACTTTTATGTCATCAGCAAATAATAAAAAATTTGAAAACTTTATTTCGTTAGAAATATCATTTATGAATATTGTGAAAAGCAATGGTCCTAAATTAGACCCTTGTGGCACCCCTGATGAGGTGTGAAAGGCTGAAGACTGAAAAAGTCCATATGACACATATTGTTTTCTAGATGTTAGATAGCTAGAGAAAAGCTTGAGCAGATTGTCACTAAAGCCAATCCTTTGAAGCTTTCGAAGCAAAAGTTGGTGGTCCACCTTATCAAACGCTTTTGAAAAATCGCTATACGAGCAGTCGACTTGTGCACCTTTATCAAGGCACTTAGTGACAAAGTTCGTAAATACCATCAAATTTGTAATGGTTGAACGCCCTGATCTGAATCCATGCTGTTCATTAATTATGAATGGTTCTATCTTTGGGTTAATAAAATGATGTATTAACGCCTCAAATACCTTCGCAGGTGTAGATAAAATTGCTACTGGTCGATAATTTTCAACACATGATTTTGTGCCCTTCTTGAAAACTGGAGAGATTTTAGAAATCTTCCAAAGTTCCGGAAAGACACCCGTTTGTAGCGATCGATTAAATATAATGGACAGTGGTTTTTTGAAAATGTGGTTGCAACCTTTTAATATAAAGGTTGGAACAAAATCTGGACCTAATGAATTCGTGTTTTTGAGTTGATTAATAGCCTTGAAGACTTCACATTCACTGAAAAAATCTATGGAAATATCTTGAGCGCCCTGAGTCGTATTCTGCGAATCAGCATGGACTGCCTCATTTGATGGAGTACTGAACACAGATTTAAAATGTTCAGCGAATGCATTCACAACTTCTCTATTGTGAACCTCTTGACCTTGCCACGTCATTGTATCAATAACACCACCATCATGGCGTTTGGAGTCTAAATATTTCCAAAAATCATTGGGATTTCTCAAAATATCGGCTCCAATGTTGGATATATATGATTTGAAAGAAGATCTCATTTTACATTTTACCGTAGCTCGAAGACTACTAAAGAGAGTGTAGTAATGTGAATTACCAGAAGACTTCCACTTTTTGTGGTAACTATGTTTCATTCTGATGTCACTGATAATATCTCGAGTGAACCACCTCGGATATCGTCTATTAGTGGTAGCCGGGGGTTTCCTAGGGAAGCAATCATCAAAACAAGAATATACAATGTCATAAAAAACTTGTACGGCCTCATTGACGTCTGTTATAGAGCGAAGTTGATCCCAGTTTGCCTGAAAAAGTGCATCATAGAGGAAACTGAAATCACCATTGGAAAAATTCCAGCCCCTCCATGATACCGTGTCCGCAGTAGGGACCCTAGAATGTGGTCTTGAAGTCTCTATAATTAAGTCAAAATTTAATGCAGGATGGTAAGAGTCCTCTTTCGTGAGGGGAGATTCGTCTCGAGAAACGGATACCGGAACTGTCGAAAATATTAAATCAAGTATTCTTTGTTTGGTATTCAGAATGCCATTGCACTGGACGAGTCCCAGCACCGAACACATAAAAGAGATCTCCTCATCGACATCCCTGCTCTGTGCCGAGTACAAATTAAAATCGCCCAGTAAAATGACACGCTTATCCCCAATTATTAGCAGATTACAAAGAATCTTATTAAAAAATAATCTATAAGACTCTAAAGAACTCTGAGGAGGAAAATATATTACGCATATGTAAACTATCGTACCTCTATATGTGAGCTTAAGCCAAAGATCTTCATTGACCGTTTCCAACATAGAAAATCTCTGGATATCCATAGATTGTCCGTGTCTCACGGCCAACAAACACCCCCCACCCTGCCTGTGAGCACTACAAGAGGACGCGCGATCTCTCCTAAACACAATAAAATCCGACGTGAATAGTTCCGAGCTCAAAACGCTATCACTAAGCCACGTCTCGGTCAAACATATTATATCAAAATCACATCCTGCTACCTCATTGTAAAACTCGGTGCATTTGGTATTTAACCCTCGTGCGTTCTGATAAAAACATTTTAATGAAGAGGAACAAGAAACGAATGTTTTCTCCGGTGCCCAAATTTAGGTAACACAAAAAATATTCACTATAAAAAATCTTTTAAAACCGTTAAATATGAAAAGTATAGAATTCTTAAATTTAGAAGTATCATTTCTTTTGATGATTTGTATTTTTCAATTGCCCAGTGTAATTGTTTAAAGAGGGGTATAGATGCTACAATAAGAGTACCTACCAACTTACCGGTCAAAAGTTTTTAAAACCTTATAAATTAACAATAACGGTCTTTCTTTAAATTAACGACGAATCAACACTGTGGAATTCCACAATGACGAATTGTGTTATAAATTAAAGCACCATTTTTTCTTAGTGAGTTTATATTGTTTTCCAAATTGTGAAGTTGTTTAACCAATTGCTTAATGATTTATTTAATTCATAAAATATCGGTATAGTCAAAATAAAGTAAAAACAGGCATTTGAATTCAGCCAAAGTGATAGTATTTATCTTTTAATTACAACAAATGTATAGTTTTTTTTTAAATTAATTAGATATCTTTGATACTATACAGCTTCAAGAAATAGAAAATTTTATGTTAAGTCTCAATTTTGTGAATGAAATAACGTGAACTTGTCAAAATAGATGAGGAACATTTTTATAAGTATCAAATTTGAAAAGTATAGAATTCTTAAATTTCTGTCATCTCCTCTTAATTTTCATTTCAATGGCTTCATGCATTTTAAAGTGACTCTTAAAACAATTTTTTTCGAAATTGAAATTTTATGGCAAAAGTTAATTTGAATTAATTTTTAATAAAAAAATTCGAATCACATTTAAACGCTTCTTGTTCAATTTATGTAACTTTTTCTAGTAATCGTACTAGCGGAACAGTGTTTCCAAGCTTCAGTTTATATGTTTTATAAATACGGTGACTTGCTTACACGAATTAATTATTCTTTCTCTTCTTTCTATAAATCTAGCGAACTTTTCAGACAGGATATCTGGAATCGTGCATAACGATCTTGGGAATCCTCTCTGGGTTCATCAAGTCAACGTGGTCTCTCCATTATCGTATTTTCTAGCTACTCCATCTCAATTGTCCTATAAATTAACGGTTAGCGAATTTCTTTGTTTGGTATCCTATCTCCAAGGGTTCCACCGATGATAGGTTGTAATGTTTTTATTTCTGAAATTCTAAAGAGACTTTCCAATCTTGCATGATACATAAATTATGATTTTAGTTATCAAATACAAGATTTCCTGTTGCAAAATCACTAGTCGAATAAAAAAGGTGTATTTAATAATGAATAGGAATTAAATCTTCCATTTTATAGAAGTTAAATGATATTTAATGAGAATGACATGTTTCGCCATGCTAAGCCATCAACAAATATCGGAAAATAACTATTAAAATGCAAAACTTTTAATAATGCCTTAGAAAGGCTAAAGTGTCATTCCCATAAAATATTTTTAAAAAAACCTTCTAGAATTAATACAAATGAAAACATCAGTTTTCTAGAAGTTTTATTATATTTTATAGGAATGGCATGTTTCGCCCTTCTAAAGCATTATCAATATGACGTTTTCAATCGTATTAATTATTGAATAGGGAGTTTTACATCATTGTTCAAGAAACAATTAAGAATATGTTTTCATCGCGGAGTTTTACATATTTGTTCAAGAAAAACTTTAAATCCAATGTTGTAACTGGAAAATACAATAAATGTTGAACTTTACGAGTATACAAACAATTTTGTGCGTGTTTGCAGTTAACTTAATGTGTAAAAGATTAATATGTGTAACTATATGCTATAGTATATGTACTGAATGTGCGTTGATTGGCTCAGTAACGACAAGAATAATATATTAGCTTGTCCGGCAGCGGGAATACTAATTCGATTACTTAAAATTCACGAAATGTTCTGGATCAAGAATAGATTAACGGCAAAGTTTACTCGAAAACAAATTTAGGATACGCTTATTCAACAAAATTGAGTCCTTTTAAATCTTTTATAATTGAGTTTGAATAATATGAAATCGAGTTTATTTAAAAATTTATTTAACATTATTGGATACAACTTATATACAATACAATAATAACATATGGCGTCGAAGCAAGGGCAGACACAGTAAGGACCAAACAAGTTTTGAGGACTTCCGAAATGAAGACACTGAGGACGAAAGCAGGAAAGACACTGAGGGATCGCGTGAGGAACACCAGAATAAGAGAGATATGTGAGGTTGAGGATATTATAAAATGGAGCAGACAGCGAAAAAGGGACTGGTACGGTCATGTTCAAAGAATGGACTCCGCCAGACTCCCCTATATTGCATTGCATAATCAACCTCATGGGACTCGTCCTCGTGGAAGACCTCCTAAAAGATGGAAGGACAGCTGGTCTACAATAAGGAAGAAGGATACAACTTAAAACTTACTTTTTATATCTATCTATTTATCTATTTTTATTGCTTATTTCAAACAATATACAAATTTATCTAGCTGCATTAAATGTGTTTTTTTTAGTGTAAGAGTTTAGTTAAATGAAATAGAATTTAGCGCTCTTAGCGTTTTAAAAATACTCCGCGCCGTAGAAATGAAGTCACTAAGTAGAATTAGCAAACGGGAAAACAATGAATGATTGAATACCTAATGTCATCATTACTTCATAGTTAGAAAGGAATGTTAGGCGGATGAATACGTTCTAAATAAAATTAAGAAACGGACACTAAGATGGTTTGGATATATGGAACGAAAAGATGAAAGAAGAATGCTTAAACAGATATATGCAAGAAGTGTGAATGGAAAAATAAGTCAAGAAAGACCAAAAAGGAAATGGCATGACAAAATTAATCATAATGAAAATAAAATTTAAAATTAAAAAATCTTTTAAAATCATACATTCATACATCGCGTCATGCATGCGCGTCGATTTATCTGACTCTTCACATGGCCAACATTCAATATTTGATTTATTTGATCGTGCCACGTTTTCCTCGGTCTTCCTCTATTTCTGGTTCCATTTACATCGTTAACAAATAACTTTTTTACCATTCTTTCCATGCGTCCAAACCATCTTAATGATCCTTTAATTATTTTGTACTCTATTTCTGGTTCCATTTACATTGTTAAAATATAATTTTTTTACCATTCTTTCTTCATTCATTCTTTCCGTATGTACAAACCATCTTAATGATACTTTCATTATTTTGTTCATAACTCCATCATTCGCACCGCATTCACTTCTTATATTTTCATTCGACACTTTATCATACACAGAGTATCCACACATTTGTCTAAGAGATATCAGATCACATATCATGTCTAGAAAATATTAAAAACCACTTATCCGCATACGCATTGGGCTCGCCGCACATAATTTAATTTCAGAAACATCGAAAAAATATTATTATATCAGCCATCTACGGCTCCATTCCATATTTTCAACTTTATTTTAACAAAAATTCACTTCGAAAAAAACAAACATTTCTTTGTTTGGAATAACATAATAGGAACATTTTCTAAAATGGCGTAGATAAAGTTAGAAGATTTTTGAGAACAACGTCAGATTTTGCGGAACCAAGGCACGTTTGAAGTTGATGATTTCCGTGTTCTTGATTCCCTCTCTAAAATATAGGATTTATTTTTAGTGAAGATCAATCAATTTAGTATAGGGGTATACTTTAAGCCCCTTTGCTTCATTAAACCCTGTGTATTATCTACACGTGTAATACTGTACTTAAAACTTGAACGCTAAAGGAATATTTCCAAAATTAAACTTCCGAAAATTCTGAGGGTACAAATTATCCATGTTATTTTTAAGTTAAAAAAACTCATTTAAAAGTTTTCACGTTTAACAGATGTTTTGTGTTTGTTAAAAAAACATAACTGTGTTTTTTGTATCACAATTGTATTTTATTTTACGCGACAGCTGACCTATGTTGACATCATCAGGTGATGTAACACCTGATGATGTCAACATAGGTTGATGAAACAGCTGTCGCGTAAAATAAAATACAATTGTTATACAAAAACAAAAGTTATTTAATTAAACAGTTTAAAATGTCATGGTGTCATCTCTTGGGAATCAAATTTGAATGATCTGTGATAGATTATTATCACGGTTGCCATAGTGAAAATAATTCTTCGGAAATTTACATTTTCGTAAATAGTTTTTGTTTTTATTTTGTTTTATAAGTAAGTACACACAAATTATTGGTACCTACCCTAATAACAGAACGATAGCACACAGAAATTACAATAGAGAGAATATCGAATCCAATATTTTCACCATAAACATTTTTTTCTTTTATTTCCAACAAAGGTGACAGCTAAAAGTGGATTGGAATCGTTTCCGGCGTTTGCGAATATAAATAGCGATATGTAATTTCATTAAATACGAACATATTGAATGGAAATAATTTGACATTTGATCTCTTTTACACAAGCTGTTGCGCAGTGAACACATTTACCATTGTTACTTTGTGGCATTTACAATTCTTTGTTAATATTTTATTATTGAATTTTTGAATCGTCTATAAATATCCCAAAACATTTCAGCGATAATTTATGGTTGTGTTTTCTCTCAAGGTACAAAATATAATATTCTCAGAAACAATTGTTTGACGTGAAGGTGAAATTAACCTTAGCTTACTATTGGACTAAAATAATTACAACTGTATTTTATTGCCTCCGTTTCCTTGTGTTTATATAAAATAACGCGTTTACTCCCTTTATTAAAACTGCCGTAACAAAATAAAATATTTTTTTAACTCAAAAGTTTTATAATTATTTGAATACAAGTTACGAAAGCTAATTTTCTTTGTTTTCGTAAATGCTTTACAACTCGAAACAAGCTTAAACTGGAGTTAGAGGTCTGTGCCTAGGACATCCGCAGAATGAAGGATTTCTCTGTACCCTTGGTAGGATAGAGGATGAGGTGGTGAAAGGGATAGGTAAATAATGTCCCAATAGCTTTAGAGTGATTACAGGATACACAGGACACAGAGGCTTACAAATTATTCCACACCCGGGTTCGTAAACAGAAACAATGCTTTGCTTAATAAACATCCACTGTTTTGAAGATGATTTGTTTTAATAGCTTGAAGATTATTCACATTCAGGGGCGGCTAATAAAACAATTAGTCATACTTTTTTATATTTATAATTTCTTATACGGGTTGAACCAGATGTTTTGGAGTTTTACAAGAATTGTTATTTTTTGTTTCGGCATTCACTTTGTAGTAGGACATGATTAAATTATAAATAAAACACTTATGTTTTACCACTTGAGTATTATATTTTACAATCACTCATACCCTACCTCTATCAGTGCAGATAATTGTTATATGTAATATTAATGCTTTAGTTTATATTGAAACCTGTAGATGGAAGCATCTGTAGCTTCCGAAACTAGTCGTTTAAAATATAATACTCAAGTGGTAAAAAAACAAGTGTTTTATTTATAATTTACAAGTATTATTTAAATGTGAAGTAGACTGTGATTTTATATGTTACAAAATTAATTGAATCACACATTATATAAATGTGGAATAAAACATTGTGTCTCTTGATGGTTCGCTTCTTTAAAACATAATTTAATAATTGAGACATCATAACTTCATAACTGCCTGTGTATTACATATGAAAACTTTAAAATAAAACAGGCCAAAAATGGTTATAGGTATAATGAATTTATAATTTGAATCAACAACAACAACAAACCATCACGTTGTTTCTCCCGGAATGGTAGGCAGATTAAATGGACCATCACTTTATTATATTTTGATATACCTCTCTAAATTCTTCCACATTCATAAATTGAGTCATACACGGACGTCGATTTTAACAAACAGAATAAAAACGCCGATGATTTGGTTGTCGCGAAATTTAGCCGGGAATAACCAAAGAAGAAAACTTTTAATATAAAACCATGCGTCGAGACCTCTTTTCCCAAACTCGTTTTGATCCATGCCCAGAGAGTGTCTTTTGTACAGTTACTACCCTATGTGATTTTAGGGTAAGACCCACGTACGAGCGATACATCCTTCATGTTTACTCTATGCTAAGTAATTTTGGTTTTAAATTACCAATAATAAACACCATTTTTAACGCATATATAATAACGATGGTTATTGATACGATAGTTGAACATAAAGCAATCTAATAAAAAGGAACGCAAATATTATTTTGATATTCCGACGCTAATAAAATTATGCGAACACTATCTGCAAAACGATTTAATTTTATTGCAGAAAAGCTTCGCTGCCTGGGTATGTACAAATACATTTTAACTCTATCTCTAGATTTTTTTGCCTATCTGTAAACTGTTATAGGGGTTATTCAAGATAAACTTCACACTTTTTTTCTGATACTTACAGTAATTATAGTTAAGAGAGTAAACGTAAAGAATACTTTTAGAAATACTTGCCGGGTTATTCTTCAATTTAATCTGTACTTAAGTTTAAACTAACTAAAACACCTTATTAATTTTAACTTATTTACTCTAAATTAGAATTAAACACTTTTATAACGTTGTATAAAACCACTTTATTTTGAGTCAGGAACACCAACCGGTTTCACTCTGTAACATGCTACGTCAGGGCTATACACAAACTGTAAAAAAAGTGTTTAATTCTAATTTTAAATGTGTCAAACCACCAAGTAATATCTTCTTTCCAAAGTTTATTTACTTTAACTATATTTTTAACTAATTAAATTTAAATAAATATGCACGATTTTACATAACCTGTAGTTGTTATAATCACTGTATATTTTAGTTGTGTCATTTAAATTCACACTGAATTGCATCAAACATGTATATTATAAATTAATACACTTTGTTTTCTACTTTGACGTTTACTTTTATCGACATGTTTCGAAGGTTTTACACGTTGTGGGTATATCGTTTTTTTTAATGATGTAGATATTCAACTCAAATGACACAGTCCTAAATAAAATAGAAGAAGAAGAAGTTATTTGAATCTTTAAAATGCTTTCAACCGTTAAGTATATGATCAATTAACTAAAGACTTCTTCCAATTAATACCTCTTTATTTCGAAAGCTGAGCAAGAAAAAATATAAATTCGAACATAATCATTCTGAATATCTAATTGAAAACCGATATCACAATGGCAGGCAGATCGTCTGAAAACGTCGGTTAGTCTATTCACTATTGTTAAATCCAAACCTTTATTTGGGAATTTTAAATGGTAGAAAATAAATTGCTCAGATGTCAGACAATGGGTGAATAGCGAGCAATGTTCACGCGAATTGGGGTGAAAGTGAAATGATATGTTGAGAATCACTCAGGGGAGTATGCTTTCATCTAGAAATAAACATATAAGCAAGTACCTTAACATATTGTATTTGCTATTAGCTCGATTTCATTGAGATCATTCAGAACATATTATAGAAATATGAGTATTTATTAAATGCTATAACAACAATATAAAAATGTACGTTAGTTAGGTATCTAACTAACTAACCATCACGCCATCTCCCCGAAAGGGTAGGCAGAAAATATGGACGGCCACACTTTAACCGATGCGGCACTCTATCGAACTCCATCACTCGTTCGAATCGATAGATTGCGAACTTCATCGCCACCAATAGGCATCTCCCGCGCACACTTCAATCGTCCAGTCCACTAAATAAATCTAAAACAAATAATATTAAATACAATGATATAAAATAAAATAAATAAATATAAATATTTAACACATAATATTATTTGAGATGGTGAACTTGTCGTCAGCTGGACGATTTGGATATTTAAAGGTAATTTTAAAAGGGGATAGTGAAAAAGTGGACCGTTAGACCAAAGATATGAAATTATATTTGGGGAACATTTAAATGGAGACAGATTTAGAGACCACTATGGAAACAATAAATAGCAGTTTATAGAGAGTAAATTTAAATGTTCATGTTTGAAGTCATAAATCTCCGAAAGTTAATTACCGATTTTTTTTAATATTGACACAACGTTGCATTTAAATACACGCAAGTTTTATTCTATGTATCTATCTATTATATATAAATAAAAATGTAAAGTGTAAAAAATCGTAAATCTCTGAAAGTTATTCACTGATTGCTTTTGCGATTTAGACAAAACATTGCATTCGCGCGTGATTTTACTTTGGATATCGTCTTCGCGAGGGTTCAGCGCGGAAGCTATTCTACCCGCCATGTTGGAAATTTCCCTCTTGAATGTTTAGGTTGGATATTGTTAGATAGTGAAAGGGGGGTTTCTTGGAAGATGTGATGGATTGGGTCCGACATTTGGACCTGACTACCAGGATAGGGAGGAGTGTGGAGCGGTCACGGGTTTCTTTAAACGGGGGCCGAGGTCATGGGTGACCGAAAGACGGCGACAAGGAGTGGCCATGGGTGGGGGCCGATTGAACCTGGGTACAGAACCAAGTGGTACGAGAGTGGTCTTAGGCATGGGACTCACACGAGAAACATTGAACCGCAATTTGGGACTATTTTCCATTTAACCAGACTAAGCCGACCTGGGTACAGCTTATTAAAAATAAAATAAATCAAGTTCAAGAAGTTTTAAAATATATTTTCATCAGAAATATTTTTTATGTTCCTACCACAACATCTAAAAAAATTGGCTTTAAATAATACCCTAGTAAATTTTTAAGTATCAATTGTTTCTTGAACGTAAGTGTTAAACTCCATGTTGTAATGGTACATCATTACGATTTCTTCGGCCACTGAATTCGCCCCAATTCTCCCCAGTTAAGTACCTCTTCGAAATTCATTTCCAACTTCTCCTGTTTGCGCCCTGTGAGCCACCGCCGCCTTTCCAATTGGTAACACTGCTTTTTCGGTACTCTATGCTTCGAGGCAGAAGCCCGGACTTCCCTCCAGTCAGCCGTCGCGGGTAGGCCGCCATCTTGTGTTCTTTCGCCAGTGTAATGGGTGTCTCCCTACCTCGGCTAGCGCAGAGAGCGGGCCCTTAGATCTCCGGTTTTCTCGTGAGATACTTTCCGGCTTGTCATTCGAATAGGGAAAGGTGTAAATAAATACATATGACGGAATACATGAGGGTTTATTATAACACAAAAAAATAGTTACAATAGTTATCTAGGGGCTAGAGATGTCGTACATATAAAAAAAAGAGGCACATGGTGAAATAATGAAGAGGCTGTTTGCGGCGATTCCTCGACGGCGTGCTCGTCAGGACATCGACCGGCGACGTCGTCCGTAGACGTTATCAGCGACGCTGACCAGAAGATGGTGGGTCAGCAAATCAATATGTAAAGCGTCACCTGGCAGACACGAGGTTCCCTAACCTGTTGGTGCTGTCTGAAGCGGCGTGAAGTGGTCCTCGCAGTTCCGCATGGTGGTGAGGTCAACCACGTTGTCGGGGCATGATGTGCGACAACACGTGGGCGGCAATTTCGGGAGCAGAGGATGGCTCGGACCGTGGCGGAGGGAATCAACCGCAGCAAGGTCGGGCTTGACAAACGGCCTGGGAGCGGATATGCACTTTTGGCATCGCCATAGCGCAGGACAAGTTGGCAGAAAACCTGAAATAATGCCACAGATTTTATGGGCACGATGGCAAGTACCGCAAATACCTTGCTCGAAGTTATTCCATGGCGGATGAGGCTAGATGAAAACGGATTATCCCATCGGGAAAATCGCGGGTCGAAACGGCGATCCTCCAATCGATGCCGCGAAGTTTACAGCTCAAAACGAAGTGAAGTCGGGCCGAATCGGCTGCGCAGAATGGGTTGCGCAGAAGGGGCTGAGAGTGAACTGCAGAGGCGCACACATCGGGGTGAATTTAGCGCCAAATCCGAGAAGCGCGCGGGAACAAGAGTTTAAAGTAGCACTCTGGTGGTAAAAACGGGAACTAGGGGTTTGAATGGGGTCTAGAGCTAAACACTGAATATTAAGATAACCGAAAATAAATAAGAAATAGTAACTTACGTTACACTTTTTTTTTTTATTTTTTTTTTTATTATTCCACATAAGAGCGAGTGTAATGGTACATCATTACGATTTCTTCGGCCACTGAATTCGCCCCAATTCTCCCCAGTTAAGTACCTCTTCGAAATTCATTTCCAACTTCTCCTGTTTGCGCCCTGTGAGCCACCGCCGCCTTTCCAATTGGTAACACTGCTTTTTCGGTACTCTATGCTTCGAGGCAGAAGCCCGGACTTCCCTCCAGTCAGCCGTCGCGGGTAGGCCGCCATCTTGTGTTCTTTCGCCAGTGTAATGGGTGTCTCCCTACCTCGGCTAGCGCAGAGAGCGGGCCCTTAGATCTCCGGTTTTCTCGTGAGATACTTTCCGGCTTGTCATTCGAATAGGGAAAGGTGTAAATAAATACATATGACGGAATACATGAGGGTTTATTATAACACAAAAAAAATAGTTACAATAGTTATCTAGGGGCTAGAGATGTCGTACATATAAAAAAAAGAGGCACATGGTGAAATAATGAAGAGGCTGTTTGCGGCGATTCCTCGACGGCGTGCTCGTCAGGACATCGACCGGCGACGTCGTCCGTAGACGTTATCAGCGACGCTGACCAGAAGATGGTGGGTCAGCAAATCAATATGTAAAGCGTCACCTGGCAGACACGAGGTTCCCTAACCTGTTGGTGCTGTCTGAAGCGGCGTGAAGTGGTCCTCGCAGTTCCGCATGGTGGTGAGGTCAACCACGTTGTCGGGGCATGATGTGCGACAACACGTGGGCGGCAATTTCGGGAGCAGAGGATGGCTCGGACCGTGGCGGAGGGAATCAACCGCAGCAAGGTCGGGCTTGACAAACGGCCTGGGAGCGGATATGCACTTTTGGCATCGCCATAGCGCAGGACAAGTTGGCAGAAAACCTGAAATAATGCCACAGATTTTATGGGCACGATGGCAAGTACCGCAAATACCTTGCTCGAAGTTATTCCATGGCGGATGAGGCTAGATGAAAACGGATTATCCCATCGGGAAAATCGCGGGTCGAAACGGCGATCCTCCAATCGATGCCGCGAAGTTTACAGCTCAAAACGAAGTGAAGTCGGGCCGAATCGGCTGCGCAGAATGGGTTGCGCAGAAGGGGCTGAGAGTGAACTGCAGACGGCGCACACATCGGGGTGAATTTAGCGCCAAATCCGAGAAGCGCGCGGGAACAAGAGTTTAAAGTAGCACTCTGGTGGTAAAAACGGGAACTAGGGGTTTGAATGGGGTCTAGAGCTAAACACTGAATATTAAGATAACCGAAAATAAATAAGAAATAGTAACTTACGTTACACTGTTTAACCGAAAATATTGTAATAATTAGTTCTGATACATTTTTTGGGAATAACATGGGTCGCCGGCGATACTTACGAGTATATTTCCAAAAAAAACATAATAAAAACTTCAAAAACGCGGATGTTTTCATTCGTATTAATTATTAAACAATTATAAGTTTTACAAAATTGCATCTGTATTAATATTTCTCAATATGATTATGAATTTTAAAGTAGGGTTGTGGTCTGAACTCTAAAGAACCGAACATTTGTCTCTTGATCCAGGGCTTCATACATAGACACGACCTGCTTCCTATTTCACGAAGATGAGATTCACTTCAAGAAACCAGTTCAGAATTTCGAAAATATATTTTAATAACCTTTTTCTACAAAATCATTGTGGAAGATGGCAGAAAGCTACTGAAACTGGTCAAAACTAAAGATTATAATAAAACCAAAAATACATTTTACTTAAAATTTTCATTCAATCTTCAATTCCAATAATTGATTCATTTCCTTTGTCACAAAATTAATACCTAGACCCCAATAAGAACATAAAAATTTAATTTTTGTTTTTTTAATATATTTGTAACAAAAGCATAAAACGTATGAATAAATTGACTTTAATTTTTTTAAACTGACCACCTTCAAAATTAAATGGTTTTAAATATTTGTTTTGTATATGTAATATCTTATATAATAATATTTACACTGTTATGGGGCCTCTCTATCCCGAAACATGTTTGAGTTAATGTGCTATTTTTAATTCAATTGGTATTTAAAAATAAAGCGTTGTGTAACAAAACAAAACGTTAAAATATACTTTTAAACATTTTCATGAACATTAATGCAATGTTCATGAACATGTAATGATATAAATTGTTCCAGTGGTTCTTGATAATGCATGATAATCCTATTATTGACTTGACCCCAAAGTTTTCAAATTAACAATCAATGTCACTCTCTCAATGTCGCTTAAAACTCGAAAGCTCTTTAGGTTGATTTGAGATAATTGTGCGGTGGAAATTGTATTCAATTAATTAGGAAAGAACAAAGTTTGACGCATTTCTCGCAAATTAATATTCCAAAGTGTTATTGATCAGACATTTCCTTCGGTGAACCAAAAAAAGGGAGTGCAAAACAACCTAACTGTAGTGAAGCGTTTCAATTACATTATGATCAACATCTCGTATATGTATTTGAAAGATTTAATTAGTTTATAGTGAAGAAAAAATAATAAAGTAATATTTAATACAAATGTACGTCTGTTTTCTTGAAGTTTTATTTTTATTTATGGGGGTTATGGGAAAAATATGTTTCGCCTTGCTAAAGCATTATCTAGCTATGAATAATGTCAACAAGGCGATATTTGTATGATATTTCGATAAAATATAATGTAACTTATAGAAATCCACGTTTTCATTCATGTTTAAAATCATTGTTCAAGAAACAATAAAAAGATCAAATAAATATTTATTAAGATGGTGAAATATATTTGTGTGTTTCTGAAATCATTATTATATGAATTAAATAATTATATGTATATTTATGTTATAGTTAAAATCGTATTTTTATTTGTGCTCTTCTTTGATTACATTAGTGTACAAGTATATCTTTTCATATTATTTTACCGAAAAAAAGGAATACTATATGCAAAGATTTTTTATTACACGATATTCGAGTTAAATGCAGAACGAAATTTTTTCAATTTTATTTCCCGGCGTTCTGTGTTAAAGATGTTATTTTGCCTATTTTCTAAAGTTGATACAAAATCGATTTTCTGAAAACTTATTGAATTATATTAAAATTACATCATGTTTTGTAGCATATATACTCGGGTAATTGGATGGGACATAGAAAGGAAAAAATCTCTATATACGAGCACAATATTCCATTTTGGCATGAAACCAAAAACCGTTTCTATTCCATAGGAAATCGCCATTTAATTACTACTTTAAAAAAAACATAATTTGGAAGACTTTCTTTTGGCATCCAAAATACATATATTTAGTAATTGGTAACATAAATAACCTATGATAAATGATACCATAACACTTGCCATCACATGAATAAACCTTTGTCTTATTAACTGCAAACTTACAATAAACATAATCAAACAAAACTAAAAAAAAATGTTTTTGATTTTTGTTTTCCAAAACAAATTTAATATACGAAATTGATATGAATTAAAACACTGTTATTTCTACTTTTGAATTTATATTATTCTCCCGATGATGAAGGTGATGAAAAAAACAATGTTTTAATTCATAAAAAAATCGTTAGTATGAAATTAAACAGTGTTAACGCCTTAAGTTTATCAAAAAATATATTCAATATAATAGTAAAATATCATCGACAGACTGGCAAGCCAGCGAGCGGTCAGCCAAGACCAGCAAGCCTGGCAAAAAAAGGTCGCTATCGAAATAAAGACAAAAATGGAGATCTTAAAAAAAACATCGTTTTATTTCATCAAATGAACTTCCATCTAGAGATTTCAGTAACTTCAATAGTTTTCCGCGTATATCCTTTTTATTGTGTTTATTTTTTTGGTATTTGCAAATTTCTAGAGTTTATGTTAAAAAAAGATATATGTAATATTTCTCGAATGTATTTTTTCTCTAACTTTTACTCAAATGTGACATTTGGTAATCCCCTAAAGTTCTAGAAAACAGACTTTATTATTCACATTAAAAAATTAATAAGAAACTTTAAATAATTATGAAAAAAACATTCTCATATAAAATGAAAGAAAAGAAAAAGAAAATACGTTCAATTCGTTTGATTCCAAATTCCTAACTTATTTTAAGTTATGTTTTAATTTCTATAGATCAAACATATATGATCCGTTCCATAATTGCTTTCGTCGTGCCGGTAAAAAGATCCGAGTTGCTGTAGGTTGCTCGTTTATTGTCTGACAAAAACGTTTATTTTATGTGCTTAATGCGAGGGATGAATTCATAGCACGTTCATCTCAAAACACGTGCTTCGGCAATATTATTATAACGAGAATATAATCTTTGTTATTATCTGAACACTCGTAGTTGTCTTTAGATAGACGTAGAAGACAAAAATCGTTTGTATAAACTGATTCTTCCATAGAAATATACTAGTGAATATAAAACATTTTTTCTCTTAAAAGTTCATTCGAAATTCGATAAAGTTTTACTGTAAAAGAGTGATAGTCTGAAAACTTATTTGATTCCCGGCGAAGACAAAGAAAAAAAAAACACACTGTCTTTAGTCTGGTAGAATTCACGTAATATTACAAATGGTGATACTAACTGCCTGTCCCAGTGAATCAATAGCTAAATAATTGTGTAAATAATTAGGTTCAAATTTCCTGTTATTTACAAACATGTAGAAAGCAACCGGAAACTACCACATTTAATTCCAAAATGGCATTCGAAGAATCAGCAACGATGTTACTTGTTGATATTCCTCTTATATTTGATTACACATCCAAGTTATTTCACCATTTCTTAAAAGGTTTTATTTTCGGCGTCTTTTATATTAGTGAAAGTACGTTCAGAAGGCAAATTCTCTTAATTCTGGAGAGTATCCTGTTTTCCTAATGTCGAACCGTTTCTCATGCGTTTCTGGTAGTATACTATACACAATATATTATTTTACCTGTTCTCAATAGATGCCTTAAAAATTTATTTTGTAATTAAATAAAACGATGCTTTTTAACTACTTCCACTTTTGTCTTTATTTAGACAGCGACCGGTTTCGCCAGGCTCGCCAGCGAGCCTGGAGAAACCGGTCGCTGTCTAAATAAAGACAAAAGTGTAAGTAGCTAAAAAAACATGGTTTTATTTAATTATTATTTAAAATGAACTTCCATCAAGAGATTTCAGTAAAATCATTTGATTATCTTATTTTGTAATGTCTATTGATGAAATAAACTGATTTGATTTGATTTAAATTTGAACAATACGTTTTAATATTCATCAAAATACATTACGAGTACGTCGTATATCATCTCTAACAAGTGCAGCAAAATATAAGCTAAAATATTTCAATATGGAATGCGCCAAAATTTGAATTTCATAAACATAACCTGAATTGATGATGCAAGCTTAAGGCGAGGAATATACAAAAATGAGGTAATTTTTCAAACGACGCCGACGCGACGTTTAACGTTAAAAGAGATTTTCACAATATACCCCCACCCCCAACACCATTGGAAAGAGTATTTCTAAATAAAATTAAATCATTATTATGAACTAAGAATTTGGTACCCCATGGTACACCATCCCATTGGGACTTTGTAAAGGTAAAAAAAAACACACGGTTCTGGGGAAAAAACAAATTAAGTCCTTCATACGAAAGTATACATAACTCATATCTTTCGGTGCCGTGTCAGGTCTCCCCAACGTCGGCGATCACTGCAGCGAAAGCATCTCTGTCTTGCGCCACTTGAAACGTTCTCAACTCGGCTCATTCATGTCCATTTTCTTATATTTCGCAGCCCAACTTACTCAGTACCAACTCCCCGACTTATTGGCTTTGGCTTACTTTTACAATTACTTTATTTAATTAATTAACAGGTGTTAAATGGATTGCAACGTACTTAAATTTTGTAAAATGAATGTGATTTAAAGATGTACACTTTGAACAATACTCCAAATACTCTGAACAAATAATATGGTCCAAATCATCAAAATGCAAGAAATTGTTTAATTTTGCAAGAGAGCCATAACCTATTTTTCTTAGCCATAACTAAAAACATGTTATGGTTATTTTGCATAACCACGTCCACGGTCTCCAAGTCAGCAGTCTTCTTTTCCACTTTTCATCTGAGCTTCTGGCTACGTGACCTGCCGATTGCCATTTTAGAGTCGCCACCCGGTGGATGATGTCAGTGACCTTTGTTTTTTCTCTCACCGTATCGTTTCTGACTCTGTCTCTTAGGCTTATTCCTAACATGGCTCTTTGGGTCACTCGTAGTTTCTCGGCACTTTGATTGGACAGTAAACAGTTTCAATGCCATAAGTACCAATTTGCAGAACGCAGGCTTCATAGATTTGATAGTTGATCGGTATTTTCCGGTTTTTAAGGATGTAAGTCATGTTTCCGAAAGCTGCCCAGCTTAGTCCCATTCTATTTTTTAGCTCTGCGGTTTGGTTATCTCGGCCCAATCGAATATTGTGTCCCAGGTATGTATATTTTTGGACATTCTCAATTCTATTGCCGTTAACGTTGATTTCAAGCCTTCCTGTGCCCATCACCTTGGACTTTGCCAGGTTTATATTCAAACCTAAAAAAATGGATACATCGTTTAGTTCTTTCAGCATTATACTTTTATACCTAAGCAAGTCGAAACTCGCCATTCTTACATAATAAAATGAATTCTAGAAAACAGAGGTTTTTATTCGTATTATTATTTATACTGTCTTATTTTCGTGTCAATGACCCAAAAACGTTATTTTCTCTCTGCTTTATCTTATTATTGTGTTAAAAGTTTCCGCTGTCTTTTGTGGGCCTTCCTTGTCCCTATAAAATATTGTAGTTTAGTTATAGTTTTTTTTTGTATATAATACAACAGGTCGTTTTAACCTAATTACTGTAGACAATTTGTTTTAAGTTATAAAATTGATTCTCATGCCATGTGATAGGAAGCTTATCTATCGGCATTTTATTGTCACATAAATTCTACCACAGACCAAAGACGGTGTAATAATCACACTGCCGTGCCGACTGTGTATCTTTCTGTGGTTTGTCAGTAGTGAATGTTAAAAACGATGAATGTTAAAAACGATGATGTCTACTAGTTAAACACGTTAAAATAGCCAACCCTGAGTAACAGAGAATGGCGAGGACAAAGAATAAGGTGAAGAAGTATACCATATTGGCAATGTATTTATCTACTTCACAAATATCTACAGCACAATACAGAATACTGAGAATTTTCTATTTGTTATACCGTAAATTGCTAATAAAGGAAATAATAATTCCTTTTACTACTAAAGAGTAAGTGAAACATATATTTAAAGAACCAAAACATTGCATTTGAATATAATTTAATCAAACTGAATGAATAAATTTCCAGAATTCTATAAAAGCCCCGTTTTCTCTTGATTGACTTTAAATTAAGCGGTTACCGACATCCAAACTTGTTTGATTTTAGTAGGTTCAATAGAATACCTTATGATCTAAGTAATGGAAATTGTTTATTAACTTTTAATTACGGTTTATTTTGAAATTGAAATAAGAATGATTTTTTTTTAATAACAGAATAAATTTTAATTGTTTTTTTTTTCTAAAGACTTGGAATTTTAAATGATTTTCTAAAAACAATTCTAAGATGACAGACTCCTTGATTCGTAAATAGAAAGATGAGATTATTGAAAAATCTAACGTGGGAGTCTTACTTTTTATGATGTCCGCTTTTATCATTTTCTAAATGTTTATATTCTCTATTCATCTTAAATAATAAGATTATGTTACTTAATTAATTATCATATTTAATATGTTAAGTTATTATAAATCATTTCTATATTTTCGTACGAGCACTTAATTTTCTGTAAAGCATTTTTTAAAATACAAGATGCACACATTTTGTGTAAACACCATATTATTTAATACCTATGTATTATGCATGAACCAGTTATCATAGAACCCAAGTCTCCTTGATCAGAAGCCAAGCCTTCTATCCCCTAGACCAATACCCGATTTTTAAATATTTTTTCAATTTGGCTTGCGATATAATGCTGTCAAAAATTATTCGACGCAATAATAATACTCTATTCAAGATAAAACTGGAATTAAAGTTTTTTCTCTGGTCCTTCGTTCGATAAACTCGGGAATATATACAGCCACACGCTTGATTCTCGCTACATTTAATTTTTCCGAAAGGCAAAATATGTCAATTTCATAAAAAAAACTAAATTCTTAAAAAAAAGTCATCTTCATTGTTATTAAAAATTTAACATTACATAATTGTTTAAGGAAAAATAATAATGAATGATGAAATTTTTAATCGAATGTTGACTGAATTTACTTATGATTTGAATTTTTGAATTACGAATACTATCAATTTCACGCGAGTTCCATTAAGCTCGGTGTACTCAGAGTATCCAATTACTTCCTGGTGTTCATTTAACGTCGCTGGGCTCAGTAAACAAGGGGAGACTATAATTTTCGTTTTATTCCTAGACTCTTTGGAGTAATTTTGTTCTCTAATGTGGTCGTTTAGCAGGCAGAAAACCTGCCGTAACATTGGGAGTTTGCTTTTATTATTTTTTTACGTTGTTGCCAAACTATTCGTTGTATTTGTTTTGGGGTTTGCGTAAATCTTTTGATACTTTGTATTTTTAAATCGTATGTAGATAAACTTTTAACATTTGTTTATATGAACCTCTATTTTGCCAAATAATTTTAAAATATATATATTTAATCAATTACACCACAACATTAAAATAATGTCCCTCAATGACATTTATTTAATCAATAACTTACTTCATTTTTTAAAATAAATTTAAATCCAGATTAGGCGATTTCATTGGTTATCATGAGCATTAGTGAGAGACTTCTTAGACTCGTCTATTTTTTAAAGAATATTTATTTTGTTTTTTTTTCTATATATATTTTCTATAAACAACACGACAATACTACGAACGTTTAATTCTTTTACGAATTTCAAACATAAATACGTACCTATTTGTCATTTGTTATTTTGTCTGTTTTTATTTAAGTCATTCTATTTAGAACATTAGGAACGTAAATTTCATACCTTCAAAATGCATGGAAAATTTTGTTCAAAAGTGGCGAAAACAGTGTTAAAACTTCATATAGGGTGTTTTTTTTAGAGGTTTGGTTTTAAAACTAGCAACATTGTTTCTACAGACTGTCAATTTGACGTGAAGTCCAATTTTCGACACCTTTATTGAGTAACTGGGTAAAATAGCAAAACATACTGACTACAAATCAATTATCAACTGTCAAATTGACAGTCTGTAGAAACAGTGTTGCCGGCTTAAAACCAAACCTCTAAAAAAGCACCCTATATAAAAATCATTATTATGTATTTCCACAGTTTTCACTAAAGTATTTTATATCAATCACCTTAAGTATATCAACAAAAAACATATATAATATTGTGCATAGTCATTCACAAAACAAGTGTTTTACTAAACTCCCTTTAATAACGTTTTCAAAGTGCCAAGGAGCATTAATTGACCACTGTAGATAAAGCGACAAAGTTTATAAGATAAACTGCGAGCTCCTTTATATAATGACTGTTTTAGTTGGAAGTTGTTAACTTGTTAACTTGATATACTTATACTTAAATCAACAAAAAACATATATAATATTGTGCATAGTCATTCACAAAACAAGTGTTTTACTAAACTCCCTTTAATAACGTTTTCAAAGTGCCAAGGAGCATTAATTGACCACTGTAGATAAAGCGACAAAGTTTATAAGATAAACTGCGAGCTCCTTTATATAATGACTGTTTTAGTTGGAAGTTGTTAACTTGTTTCTGAGCACTCTGTACTCGCGTGCAGGAATACATGGTTTTCGAATTAAATTTCTATATTGGTTTTACCTAGACATTTTAACACACTTAAGCAACTAACTTACAAGATACTCTCTTAAGTCAAGAGTCTTCGTTTTTGTTTTGTCTTGTCTCATAACGTTCTTTCACAAATATGAAAGACGGTGATCTGAAAGTGTTCAGTAGACTGATTGCTCTTTCCACCGGTGTTACCAGAGTTAACGGAGAGATAATGAAGTATTATTTCTAAAGCTTACGTCTTTTTTAAATAGAGAATATGGGAAATTTAAATTGAACCACAATACTTCCAATAATCTGTACTAGGATAATTGCATGAAAGAACTAGAGGGAATAAACGCAGGTACTAAGATGAGCACTTTGTCAGTTGACTATTTGTTATATACAGATGATACTGTGTTAACCGCTGACAGTATGGAAAATCTGCAAGTCTTAGTATCAAGAATGTATGAAGTATGCAAAAAGAGTGGCTTTGTAATAAATGTGTCCAATTCTAAAGTGATGGTATTTGAAAAAGAAGAATGTATGATAATTTGTGACATAAGCGCGAACGGTGAGTAACCAGAGCAAGTTACCGAATTTATCTATCTGGGAAGCATGGTTACAAGAGATGAAAGAATGGAGAAAGATATCTGAAGAAGGATAGGTTCTGGGCACAAAATTAATGGCGCTCTCAAAGTCATCACTCCAAATAGAAACATTTCAACTAAGACAAAGATGGCAGTACATAATGGAGTTCTAGTGCCAACCATTATGTATGAAAGTGAAGCTTAGCGCTGGTAAAAAGAGGATAAAAATAAGAAAAATGCCACGGAAATGAGATCATTAAGAATAATGGGCTAGAAAACGATGTATGATAGAACACCGAAAGACGCAATAAAGAAGAAATGTATGGCAAATGATTGCATCGTAGGTCAAATTAAAAAAGGATCCCTGATATGGTTTGGACATATGGAACGAATGGACGAGAAAAGAATCGTTAAAATATTGTATACAAGCAGTGTGAGTGGAAAGCGAAGTCATGGAAGAATGGAGAAGCCAATGAAACCATGGCATGAAATTAATAAAATACAGAAAGGCATCCACATTTGAAGTCGGAAAAATCGACGAGCGTGCATTTTACAATGTATAAATGTGGAGGAAGTTAGATAGGTATGTCGGAACAGAACTGTGTGGCGGCTGATCTCCTCTGCCTACCCCTCCGTTGAAGTAAGTTTTTTCATTCATATTTACATTAAAAGCCCTATTTAAAAAATGTAAGTCTTATATTTCAATTAGGATAAATTCTTATTTTAAAAGATCTTAACGAACACTATCAGAAGCAAAGCAACTATGATTGTATTGGTAACGTGGGAAAATGTCGTGTGTGTAACTACAATATATCAAAGCTTTGTTCACCTTCAAATGTACTTTATATATAAGTTCACTTGTATATAAATAATTGTAAAGCTCAAAAAATATATTTTAGAAAGGGCATATTTAACATTTTATTCTTGTAATAATTTTAAGTGAGAAATTAAACATTTTAATTTTTTATTATCTACAGGTAGCTTTCAATCGAAGTGTCGAGACGCTGGGGTGACTGGACGCATAATCAAATGGTGTCGAATACTTAGGAAGAGTCATTGCCCATGAATCCAATTACTAAAGGTTCAAATGCAGTTTTTTGTCAGCAAGTGAGATTGGCCGGGAATTCAAAATAAATATTTTATGAACCATACGTCACAAGATTTGTTTTGTTCACATTTGAAACGTCTTGTATTTCGTGGAAGTTAGTTTTTTTGTTGTATTTTTAGTCTAAGATGTAAAAATTATTAGCAAGTGCTTATCTAGTTAGATAAATTATAAATATGGATTTTAAATAACAACGAATGACTATTGATGGTTGAGGCATTAGTTTTATAAAACTCCATTATTAATTTATAATAGTAAACACGATTGTTTAGTGGTTTTACTTGGATTTATATTATATAAATTATACAAAATAATGAAAGGATCATTAAGATGGTTTAGACATATGGAAAGAATGAATGAAGAAAGAGTGGTAAAAACATTATTATTTAACGATGTAAATGGAACTGGAAATAGAGAAACGAAAAAAACGTGGCACGATAAAAAAATCAAATATTGAATGTCGGCCTCGTAAGAAGTCAGAGAAATCGACACGCGTGCATAACACGATGTATGAATGATGAAAAAGCGAAAGGAAAATGCTAGGAAAGAAAAGTGCAGCCGTCCATTATTTCTGCCTACTCCTTCAGGGAGACGGCGTGATGGTTAAGTTAGTTATAGTTAGTTCGTAAATTATATAAATTGTGACAAATTTGTTTCACTTTGCGAGGGTATTCTCAAACCAAACAAGGAGTTTGAGAATGCCCTCACAAGGCGAAACAAATGTGTCACAATTTATGTAATATAAATCCAAGTAAAACCATTTAACAATCGTGTTTCCTATTATAAATAAACAAAGGACTAAAAAATCTCCAATGTCATATTAGGTTAAAATTTGTAAATATTTAAACAAAATAAATATTTAAACATGTTTTTAATGAATGTGATCAGTTTTGACAGATGTTTTAAATATGATTTAGATTAAAAGTATTTTACCATTAATTTTGAATTTAAAAATAAATTTAGAATTAAAAACCAAATTTTGGGGTTTTGGGGTTTTCCTTTACTATGATAAAAACGAACATTTATACAGAACAAAAACTCGCAAAAAGTCAATTCGGCTTCTTAGGATATATATATATTCATAAGAATGTTATTTACTGAAAGTAAATACCAATATGTACCCATCGATTCTCATTACTCTGGAAAATTTATTGTCTTCCCTCTAGCTTTATTCCTGGATCAATTGTATCTTTAGGATCGTATTTTTTATTACTTTCGTAAGTCTTCAAACGTAATACAATTGCTGTAAATTTTATATCTTTATTTACCTGATTTTAAATTTTAAATATTAAAATATCTCGTAGACTTTTCTTTCATATTACAGAAAAGCCTTAAAGATCAATGTCAATTCATGAAGGAGAAACTTTAATTTACACCAAGAATGTTTTGTTACGTTGCAGAAGCTTTTTCAAATGATTAAACTTTTTCGATAAACTCCAATTTTGAAGTTAATTTAATTTGTCAGACTGCTAATTCGCTTTAACGATAATCAGCGACAATCATTCCAATAGCTTTTTCTTCACGCAAGAAGAAAAGCCAATTCTACTTCATGAATGATAGAAAAAAGTCTCATTTAGTCGGCATTCGTCAAGAATTCTGACTACATTAAAACAGGTATTCGGCAAAAATCATAAGGATAGAAAAGCTTAACCTTAAAGCTTGAACTGTATCTAATGCGGTAGGTACTTTTTATAATGGAGTTCGTCTTTAAAATTGTCACAATTTCATCGACCCTTTTATCTGAAAATTGTATTTTATAAGAGATGTTAATTGTGGCATATTTTCAAAAAAGAACTCTTCAAAGTAAATATTCGTGATATTTTATTTTTCAATAGTAATGCTTCTTTACGTTACCATACAATTCTTCTTCTTTCGGTGACATGTCAGGTCCCCCCAACGTTGGCGATCACTGCAGCAAATGCATCTCTCCTGCGCAGCTTGGAACAGGTTCTGAACTCTTGTTATTCCTGTCTACTCTTTGATGTTCCGCAGCCAGGACAGCTGCCTTCTACCAACTCCCCGACGTCCCTCCACTTTACCCATTAATATCAGTCGAATTAGGTGGTATTTTTCTCCCCTTAACACATGACCTAAATAGTAGACCTTTCTAATTTTCACACTCGACAACAGCTATCTAATGGCTCTGGTTCTCTGTAGTACGTCTGCATTACTGACCCTATTGGTTCACGGTATACGGAGCATTCTGCGGTATATCCACATCTCGAACGCGGCTAGTGCAACTTAAATTTAATACAACAATTAAAAGTTTATTGATAGCTATTTTTATTTAAAACACATTTATTTATAAATTTTCTGACTGATTTCGGTGGCGGCAGAATTTGTCAGGTTAAAATATTTTATTTAAATTATGTTTACTTGAACATCTGCTAGCCTGTACCACATTCATCACATACATCATCACCTGTCTACATATACATATAATTATAACGAATAAACAATAGAAAAGTAACGTCAGAATTTACAAAGCGTGCGTCAGACCTTACGGAATCAAACCAGGAGCAGACACTGCCAGAAGAAAACTTCTCCTAAGAACAGCAGAAATGAAAACACTGCAACCTATCGTGGGTATAACCCTTAAAGATAGGATATCTAACGAAGATATTCATAAAACTTGCAAAATGGATGTCATAGTGAGATAGAGTAGGCAGAGAAGATGATTCCGTAGGGACTACATTGAGATAAAGAAGCTAGTAAGGATTCCCAAGATTGTGAAGCACAAGACTCCAGGGGGGCGTCGATCAACAGGATGACCTCCAGTGAGATAGAGAGTAAGCTGGACGTCTTCATCATAGGACCCAATTTGATATCCTGTCTTAACATTTCACAATCCTTAGATATCAGTTAAAAATAAAGAAAAATAAGAAAAATGAAAAACCAACTAAATATACTAAAACTTGTGCTAGCAGAATGATATTTACGAAATGTCGGGTAGACTGACAGAAATTGATCAAAAATAAACATTTTGGGTTTATTTTTCAATTTCATAACTTTAGATAATTTACATGATGTGTGACGATTTTGAGATGTGTTTTCGTGACATTCGGGTAATAATGTATGACAACTCTGTAATACATTATATGCTTTTATGTTTATTGAAAATTCAGACGCTACTGGAGAGATCATGTGGAAAAAGTGTGTTCTGTAAGAGTGATAAATATAGCCCCAAATAAAGTTCCAACAGGAAATCGAACTCCAGGAAGACCACCCAAAAGATGGCGAGACAGTTGGACATCTAAATCCATGGAACAGGCTCTGAGAAACAACAGGACGCAGTCCAATCCTAAATGCAGCAAAAAAATAAGAAAGAAAAAAATCGTATTGAGATATGTATAATCATTACATGCCATTCTTGATATTTCTTGGCTATCTGGAGTCAACAGAATCCCAGAAGTCATTAATACTAAAATACGCGTTTGTTGGAATAAAAAAAGTACATACAACTATGCATGAAGACTAAATATTTACTTAAAATATTATAATTATCTGGTTTTGTTACAAATATTTATCTTTGTTTTAATACCGCTCTTACAGATGTTTTCTTTGTTGACGTGTTGTTAATATTTGACGTGACCGATTTTAAATAAGCTTTCAACGTTGTTAGCCATATAATATAATTGAATAAACAGCTTAAATTGTGTAACTAACTAACTAACTAACCATCACGCCATTTATCGGAATGGGTTGGCAGAAATAATGTACTTCTACACTTTTTTTTCTTGACATATTTTTTTCGCTTCCTTAACATTCATACATTGTGTCATGCACGCACGTCGACTCCTTACGTAAATTAAATTGTGTACTTGATAATACTGAAAAAAAATATATATATATATATATATATATATATATATATATATATATATACATATATATATATATATATATATATATATATATATATATATATATATATATATATATATATATATATATATATATATATATATATATATATATATATATATATATATATATATATATATATATATATATATATATATATATATATATATATATATATATATATATATATATATATATATATATATATATATATATATATATATATATATATATATATATATATATATATATACTCGTATATTAAAACCGCGAATACTGGTGTTTAATGTATCGTATAGGCAGATTAGACAGTTCCTTATTTAAATTCAAGATCTTTTTTTTCCATAAAGACATTATAACCCTAAATAAGAGTACATTAATCTTAATGATGATGATACTCATAATTAATAATATAATTTTTGTTGAACTCTACCTTTTCGTTGCTTTTGTCAAAGTATCGTGAATAAATATATTCTAAACAACTCCTATTAATCTTGAAGATATTTTTAGTAACACTAGATTATATATCCCAAACGGAAATTTTTGTTAAACGTAAAAATTATATTGAAGATTTATACCTATTTTTCACAATTTCGAATGAAATTTTCACATGAAGCACTCACTTTGTGGATAGATTTAATATCAAATGATTTTGTTACCACCACACAAAATCTTAAATGTCAAAGATGTGAATCATATTCATCTGGCGTATGTAATATACTGACGTACACGAATACACTTAAATATAACAGTTGAGTTATTGTTATCATACTTCATATTTTTTCTTCTACCTTCACTTTGTGCTGTGGATTCATTTTTGAAAAATATAAATGCTTCTTTATTTCAAAGGAATTCAAATTTGAAAAAAAAATTCGTGTAATATTTGACCCGCATTTTATACAAATATTAATTAAGGTAAATTATTAATAAATAATAAAAAGAGACAAGATGAACTAATAGAATCGGGAGTTTACAAACTAAAATGCAATGATTGCTCATCTTTCTACATACGTAAAACAACGTGAAATTTTAATTTAAGAATTAAATAACATATAAAATGGTTATCTACGTTTGTGAAAGCTGCAAAAAGTGTTATGAAAATACAAGGTTTTCAAAAAGTTATTCAAATATAAATAGGGAAAAGTACCACCTTCTCCAACTGATATTGGAGGGGAAAGTTGAAGGACGCCGAAGCCCCGGTAGGAGACAAATATCCTGGCTGCGAAACGTGAGAGAGTGGACCGGCATCCAAAGTGTGGAGGAGTTGTTCCGAGCGGCGCAGGACAGATACAGGTTTGCCGAGGTGATCGCCAACGTTGGAGAGCCCCGACAAGGCACTTGAAAAAGAAGAAGATCTAATAATAACTTTTCAGAATTTGCAAATCATTGAAAGATATCATTTGTTTAACAAAGATTACGGCGTTGAAATATTACACATAAATAACAGAAGTATAACTTGAAATTCTGAAATTAAAAAAGCCATTAAAAACAACGAAGATATAATATTATGAACAACCAACTAAACTTAACTTCTAGTCCCATATTTGATTTGTTTCCCCTGTCTCATAATTCTACCTAAAAAACAATTTACCCTGCCACTAAATTATTTTTTCCCCCACCACTTTTTTACTCGTCATTTCGTACACAAGTAATGACTCTCTTTTATTTGTCTGCTAAAATTCATACACGGGGAAGGGAAGTCTGTGTCCCGAAACACGTTTGTGAAAGGTGCAAAAAAAGTGTTTTGAAAATACAATGTTTTCAAAAAGTTATTAAAATATAAATGCATTTAGTATTTTTACAACTCTTTTCACAGACATGTTTCGGTTATGACACAATTTTTTTCAATGAATTTTATTTTTTATTGCCTGGCATTATCCGTGTGGTCTAGAGAAAGCTTGATTTTGATACAGGAGGCTTGAATTCCTTCCTCGTAATAAATAGTATATCTTTAAGGATTAATTGTATCTCAATAGAGACGAAGATGTAAATTGTTTTCTGGGAACAGAATATGGTGGTCGAGGCGCTTACAGGACTTATGACCTGTCATTGGTTGGGTTAAGCGATCGCTTTATTTTAACAACATTCCCCATTCCGCCCCTCTTACGACCACCGCATCTGACAAATTTTTGGAAGATGTATATAAGCTACAATGTTGAGAAACACTTCACATTTTTCAGTTTAATCTAAACCAGCGCCATCTATTAAGATTAGGTTAGATTAGACTACCATATTCCGTTCCCAGAAAACAATTTACATCTTCGTCTCTATTGAGATAAAATTAATCCAGTATTTGTCTATAAGTATTTGTATACATTCAAAATGTAGTATATCTTTACTCAAATTAGTGATATTCGTATTTTATATCTTATAATAAAGTCTTATAAACCGCACAATTGTCCCTATTGGATATTATTTTTATTCACATTTATCGAGATATGTTTAATTTATAAATGAGAACTCCTCGTTACTTTAGCAATTTTCTGAAAATATTTGTGTGAAAAATATAAAACTTATACATTTCGTAAGAATAATACATCACAAATGTTTGTTGACGCAACATTATATAGGTCATAAAGATATAATATCGCAAAGGTTAAAACTAAGATCGGAGATGTTTTACAATAAAATAAAAAGTTTCTTACAAACATAACCTAACTTCCTAACCTATATAAAAATATAGAACAAAAACAACATATTTTATATCTTAAATTTACATAAATTTTTCATTCAAGACAACGTATATTTTTGACACGAATCATTCAAAATTATTAATTTGATATGTACGTTCCGCTTTTTAAATGAAAACATGCTTATGTATGTAAAATAATGTCATATTAAGAATGTGAGTGTTTCCCTGTGGAGTCTTTTTTTTGGTACTCGTAATCTATCTTCCGTGAGAAGGCTAGAAACGAAATGTTAAGCTCTACAAAAAAGGGTTTTTCTAAATCCACATTTTTGGTAAAAGATCACGTCGTTCTTAAAATCACATAGTCTAAAAATTTACTATGTATATTCTAAGAGATATTGTGTGAGACGTTGACGCATATTAGATTAGATACAAAAATGTATTATAATGTGTGGTAAATTTAAAATAAACAACAAGTGGTAAATTTAAAATTTAAAAAGCATCGGAAATTTTGAATGCTATGTATTTTTTAAATTACTATCTAAACATTTATTTTCCTTCAAATGAAATTAAAGTAAAGCTAATACGACTTTTTTGGTGTAGTATCAGCACTTTTTACACGAAATATACTAACGCATATGACATATCCTTCAACATTTTGAATGTATATAAATACTTGTAGACGAATACTGGATTATACCCATTGCGGGTTATCATTTTAGGATTAATTGTACTTCAATAGAGACGAAGATTTGTCAAAAAAATTCTAAAAATTTGTTAGACGTGGTGGTCGTAAGAAGTGCCGAATGGGAAATGTTGTATTACATAAAGCGTGTGCTGAACCCAACTAATGACAGATCATAAGTCCTGTAAACACCTCGACCACCATATTCTGTTTCCAATTTGCATCTTTGTCTCTATTGAGATACAATCAATATCCTTCACTTATATAACGCAAAATATGAATGTTTTTATTTGGAATTTTTGGTAGAAGTTCATTGTAAATTGTGAATATATATTAAGTTAAATTTCAGTTATTTTGATGACTTCGACTCATTTCGTAGCTCGCTGCCATTTTCTAGAAGAGATGAAGATAGAATACTGGAGATGAAGGACACCAGAAGATGGCTGCGAGCTACCGAAACTGGTCAAAAACATTAATCTAAGTAGATATAACTAAATATTTGTATAGATGGAAAGTCAAAAGTGCTAGTTTTTGAAAGGGAAGAGCAAATGACAGTTTGTAATATAAGTGTGAATGAAGAGAACTTGGAACGGGTAAGGGAATTTGTGTATCTAGGTAGCATGTTCACAGCGGATGGCCGAACGGACAGTGATATTGAAAGAAGAGTTGTTGCAGGTAACAAAGTAACGAGCTTTAAAAATAGTTATTGAAAACAAGAATTTATCAATGAAAGCGAAAATGGCCGTTCACAATGAAGTTCTGGTACCAACCCTTATGTATGGAAGCGAAGTATGGAACTGGCAGAAGAAAGATGAGAGCAGAATAAATGCGGTAGAGATGAGGTCCCTAAGACGCATGTGTGGTAGAACGATTTACGACAGAATCTCAAATGCTGATATAAGAAAAGAAGTAGGGCGGAAGAAGGTATTATGAACAAAATTATGAAGGGTCGCTGCGTTGGTTTGGACATATGGAGCGCATGGGTGAAGAAAGAATGGTTAAAAATTATACGTTAACGATGTAAATGGAGTACGGAGTCGAGGCAGACCGAGGAAAACATGGCGTGACCAAATTAATCAAATGTTAAAGGTTGGTCATGTCCGAAGCTGGAAGAATCGACGTGCATGTATGACTCGCTGTATAAATGTGGAGGAAGCTAGAGAGTATGTCAGGATAGAGTTGTGTGGCGTTCTATTCTCTCTGCCTACCCCTGCGGGGAAACGGCGTGATGGTTTGTTGTTGTTGTTGTATAATATATGGATATTATATTTTTTCATTATTTCATATAACGCAAAGTGAATATTATTTTCCTCGAGCGTGTTTCCTATTCTATCTATTCTTACAACATTCAAGATGACGAGATGCTGACATAATTTGATCCTTAAATTTATTTTCACACATCAATATCAAATAACATCAATTTAGACTAACGTTTCTTGACTTGCATTTATTTTTAGCTTAACCCGCCGATTTTTCTCACCCTAAATATATAATATTTTTTTATCATATCTTATATAAGAATGCTATTTTTTCCAATGTATTCTTCTTCTCTCGTAGTGCCATGTCAGGTCTCCCGATCACTGTGACAAATATTTTCACACCACAGTGATTTCATGGGAAGTGTTACTTGAGAAGTTTCACGTTGCCTTCTCCAGATACTATTTCTAGTATGCATTATTTTCGGTTAGGTTAGGTTATTATTAACTGCCACTGATGTTTATGGAGACAGATATGAGATCCCTCCAATAATATTAACTAACTTACTAACAAACCATCACGCCATTTCCCTGGAGGGATAGGCAGCAAGGATGGATCGCCACAATGCTCTGTCCTGACATACCTCTCGAGCTTCCTCTACATTCATTCATCGTACCATGCACGCACGTCGATTATTCTGACTTCGAATGTGACCGCCTTTTAGTAATTGATTAATTTGGTCATGCCATGTTTTCCTCGGTCGTCCTCGGCTTCTTTTTCCACTCACGCTGCTTGTGTACAACTTTTTAACCATTCTTCTCTCATCCATTCGTTTCATATGTTCGAACCATCTCAGTGATCCTTTTTTAATTTTATCCAATAATATTAATAAGCAAAATTGAAGGACAATGTGGTCTTGGCTGAAAGCAAACATCTTGGCTGCGCAACATTAAGAACTGGATTGGATTAAGGAGCTCGGAGTAATTATTCCGAGCCGTGAAAGATAGAGAAGCCTTTGTAGAAGTGCTGGCCAGCATCTGTTTGTAATAGCAAGAAGAAGAACATAATTTACAACATATCTTAGACTCATTAGTTCCTCGGGAATATTTTTAATATTTCCAGTGATAGAATTTTTCTCTTCAAAATAATTTTCTCCGAAAACTAAATCCACAAAATTACTCTCCCGTTAAAGAAAGTAATTGCGATCGAAAATCTACACCTGTTGGATATTCCAGGTAACAGCTCAAACGAAATTTAAAAGTCTAATAAAGGTTAATCAGCAACAACTGGCATTTGATGTATACGTTTAATTCTCTTTTTTGTGTTTAAGCAAGTTTTGAATATGTCTGGGGTATAGAATTTATTTATGAAAATAAATAACGCTAACATCTTGGAATGATATATTGAATTCATATATAAATTGTGAGATTCTCAAATCACCGCTGTGCAGGCAGTATCAAATGTCCATTTTAATATATTTAATGGTTGCGTGTGTGTAGTATTTAAGCCGATTTCTAGATAACAATGATCAAATCAAATCAAATCAATTTATTTTCTCAAAAGATATTTCAAACAATAATTATGGCTTAAGGAATCTATTGAGAACAGGTAAAATATAATAAATATGTAATATCAGAAACCCCGTAGAGATGGCTCGACATTAGGAATACAGGTATAAGATAACAGCTGTTGTAAAATAAAATACATTTGTGATACAGAAACAAAGTTTTTTCATTAACAGTTATAGAATATAAGATACTTTCCAAAGTCAAGAGTATTTGTCTTCTGAACGTTCTTTCACGAATATGATGACGTCGATCTCCGAAGCGATCGTGTTTAGCAGTTTGATTGTTCTCCCCACCGGTATCACCAGAGGCAGGTTGGTTCTATGTATATGCTGGGATATACAACAGTCAATGCTGACACTGTTGAAGATAACCATCCGGAACATAAAAATCGACGGAATCGTCAAAGAATCCCCTGATAAATCTGAAGAAATTAAGAAGTGTGCACCCATCCCTCCTTATCTGCAAACTTTTGGTCCCCAGCATGCCCAAGAGGAATGCAGTGGGATAAAGCCACGGATAGCTACCAATCTCCCACATGTAGAAATATTTTCTGAACCCTCTCTAGCATGAGTGAGTATCTCGCCTCGTGGGGACTCCATATCACCGAACCACAGTCCAACCGGGTCCGGACATTGGTCCATCCGGACTCATTGGAGTTATACAGAATTCGCAAAACATAGGGATTCCTGAAAACTCTTCCAGTTAGGAGAATAAATCCCAACATTTTCAGTGCAACCCCATATATTCTCTCGATGTGAGCATGGAAAGTCAGCCTACTTTCATAAATAATACCAAAATCCTTAATCATTGATGCACGCACATGATCTTATTCTCAATATGAAATTTCAACATGGAAGGACTTTGCGCTTTCAACATCAGCTTATTTTACCTTTACACTATCTTTGGAGTGATAACAAATGTTAACAAGTTGTAAAAGAATTTAATCTTGGCAAACAAGTGTTCAAAGAATTTTTGTTCGAAGTTATTTACTTTTGAACTCTTTTATTTAAGTATAGTATTTTTTTATACGTCGACATCACTTGTTTTAAGGTATATAGTATTTTTTCCTTATATACTGTAAAACAAAATATACTAAAAATAAAACTCGCATAGAAGATTCATGAATTCTTTTTTTATTTCTCACTTTTTTTATTTCTCACTCAATGATAATTGAGTTAAACTGAAAAGGAAACAAGAATAAACTTTTTTTTTTTTTTTACATGAAGCACTCTTTTTTTATTACTGTTATTATACTGCCCTGATTAAGCTTGGAACCAAGCAAAACTAGTTGACATCAATTAAAGTAACCACAAAGGGTTTTATTATTTTATATCTATAAGTTAAAACATTTATTATTCCATTTAAACAAAAATATCTTCAATAACAAATAATAAAACAAAGAAATTAATGTAATATAACATACTTCTCGACAATTTTACACTATACTCGTATGTCATTTAATCAGATTTTAAAGTAATATTCGAAAACCAATATATATCTTTCAATGAATCAAGATATAATATAGAGAATTGACTTTTTTTCAACTCGAAATGCGTGGTTTGGTTCGCGTGGTCCTCCCATAAAACTGGAGGATTGAATGGATTGTAACATAATTTATGTTTTTTTTTATATCCTCTTAAACGAGTTGGGTTTGTCCTGTTATAAATGTCAATTGTGAAATTGACACTTTTAAAACATCGTTAACAAAGACAAAATTTAATATAAAGGATCTTGTGTGCGAATTCTACTTGCCAATTTATTTTTTGACGCACTTTTATAATTTTAAGTTTTAAAAGGTTATAATAATAACCTAATACGTTTGTTTTGTTTTGGTATTGAAATTATAACAGTTTTTCTTTTAAGTAGAGAGTTTTGACAGCTGTTAAAAATTAGTTTTCGTGATTTTTTTTTCGATGCTTTATGTGTATTTGTTTTAATGTCAATTTGAATAATTTCTTTGATACATTTTTGAAGTTCTCGCTAGAGTTAGATTGTTTTAAGTGCCTAATTACAGTTTATTGAAAGAACAGTGGATGCGTGGAATATAAAGCAAATAAACATAAAAGTCCGGATCGCCCAGCTGATGTACACCATAAAAAAAAGAACATTATGTGTTCTGTTATTTTTATTTTGTTATTTTAATTTATATCATTATATTTCATATAATGCTTTTTAGATTTATTTTGAGGAAGTTGGACGATTGAAATGTGCGCGGGATATGCCTATTGCTGGCGATGAGGTTCGCAACCCATGAGGGGGCGAAAAGAGAAGGATGGAGTGCCGCATCGTATAAAATGTGGCAATCCATTATTTATGCCTACCTCTTCGGAAAAACAGCGTAATACTTAGTTAGTTAGTTAATTGGTTTAATGTTTTTTAAAGATTGTTATTTAAAACTCCAATTATTTTTGTTTAAAAGCAACAAGTCGATTATAAAATATGTTACACTTTTTGAAAATCAAAAAATATATTAAATAATTAGGTTGAACAACATTTTGAATGTATACAAATACTTGTAGGCAAATCCTGGGTTTCACCCATTGCGGGTTAATCATTTTAAGGATTAATTGTATCTCAATAGAGACGAAGATGCAAATTGTTTTTTTTTTTCAGAACAGAATATGGTGGTCGAAGCGTTTACAGGACTTATGACCTGTCATTGGTTGGGTTAAGCGATCGCTTTATATAATACAACATTCCCCATTCCGCCCTGAAGATACTTTTTACTAACGAGAGATGTTTAACAGAATACTCTTTATATTCTTAATAAAATCGTTTTTAAAATATTACACATAAAACATAAAATATTTAACAGAGCAGTAAGTTAATATTTTAGCAAAACATTTTTTTCTGTACATACTAGCGGACCCGACAGACGTTGTCCTACCCAAACGATTTTTTTTCTAGAACCAGAAAATTGTGCCTTCTACTAGGTCTAATTGTGAATCAAAACCATCCAGGGACCAACTCAATCACCCACAAAAAAAAAATCATCAAAATCTGTACAACCGTTCTGGGGGAATTCAACTACACATAGATTTAACAGACCAGTATTTTTTTATTGTTTCTTGAACAATGATGTAAAGCTCCATATTATATTATATAATTATAAAAATGAGAGCGCCTGTCATCTAGGAGTTTTATTATAAATTTTATGGAATGACAGGTTTCGCTCTTCTAAAAATATATCGAATGTCAAATGCCTAAGAAGGGGGAAACATGTCATTCCAAATAAAACATTTTAAAATTGACAGACATTTTTATTCATACTAATTGGTATTTTTGGTATTATTTATAATTTCCCGAATATATGTATAACTAATACGAATGAAATCGTTTATTTTTTAGAAGTTTCATAATATTATATTTTATATGAATGACATGTTTCGCCTGTCTAAGGCATTATAAAATGATTTGACATTGATATGAACATTTAATAATGCCTTAGAACGACGAAACATTTCATTTACATAAATTATAATAAAACCTCTAGAAAACAGGCGTTATTATTCGTATTATACATCTTATATGGAGTTTTACATCGTTGTTCAAGAAACAATAAGTAAAAATATATAAGTGTTATGATTGCTGTATGGATTAATATAATGTCCATAATCACATTTGAATATTTCTTGTGTGAATGTAATATAATTTGGTAATTTGATAGCAATAATAATTAATTTGTTTAAACCAGCGGATACTCAATTACTCATTACAGTTGCGAACTGCGTATATGGAGAACATTAATCTTGCATTTCCCACCCGCTGGAATTTATCAAACTGGATTCGATGGCCATTAAAGTAAAATTTACCCCACAGAGAAGTTTCTCACTAACTAATTACACACCGACACACATAGAACACTCCTTTGTACGATCTAACATTGCTCCATTAGAAACATAGTAATATATTATAGCAATTATACGTAAAAAAAAATATAAATTTAGTAAACCACTTTTTTAAAAGAATTTTTCTTTATTTTGAGAAAGTGGGGCCAACCGGTTTCACTCTGTAATGAGCTTCATCGGGCCTATACACAAACTAAACATTAAATACATAATTTCTTCTTTATTCGCCATACCTTGTATTGTAGATGTTTAATTTTTTTTTCTATATACTTTCTAAAAATTAGTGTTGTATACAAAGTATATTTAAAATTTTAAAAATAAATAAATACATAGTTGCCAGTTAAGGTGGAGTTAGGGGGAGGTGGCCAAAATAGAAAGGGTAAAAGAAAGAGATGGATGTACCCGTACATAATTAAATATTAATTGTTGTTAAGGGAGGGGAAGAGGTAAGCCTAATGATATATACTGGGTGGTTAAGAGAAAGTGGAAACATATTTATAATGGGTCACAATGGATATATTTTTAAATATGTTAAACCACCAAAGTTTCTTACCAAAGTTCAAATAAATAATTTTGTTATTTTAAATTTCATGGTAGAAATTTATCGTAAATAATGAAAAAGTATATTTAAAAAAAATATGTTTCTATAAAATTAACTTATGTTTGTATTTTCGACCGGGTTAGGCAGCTCGCTGACCTGAGATTGCAGACCTTGACCAAAAGATATATATCGCACCGTGAGTGTAAAACCAAAACAAGTGCAAATATACAGTTTGGAGATATGGGAGTTTAAAGACTTCATATTGCTTGGAAAAACATTTTTTTTTAATAAACCAATGATTTTCAGTTTAAAGTAATATACCCTTAAACCGAAAATAATTGATTTATTTAAAAAAAACAGTTTTTCCAAGCAATATGAAGTCTTTAAACTCCCATATCTCCAAACTGTATATTTGCACTTGTTTCGGTTTAACACTCACGGTGCGATATATAAAAAAAATGTTGTGATGTGGAAACTTGTTCAGAACTGAGACAAAGATATGAAACATACAATAGCTGTATTCCGAAGAGTAGATAAATCATAATATTATATATTTACATTAATAGTGAACGGACCAATAAATTTATCTTAGTGGAGACTGATTACTGTGGGGACGGGGTGAGCCGCCCCCTGCTAGACAGCTTGTTGTCATGAGATAAATATAATAGGAATCCCACGAGAGTAACGAAGATTACATAGAATATACAGTTGTGAATCACTGTTTGAACAATTTCTAGATATAAAAATTAATTGGGTATTTTTTTTACTTTATAGGGATTCAATAGGTTCGATCTCCATCGACCGGGTGGCGACTCTAAAATGGTAATGGGCAGGTCACGTAGCCAGAAGCTTAGATGAAAAATGAACAAGAAGACTGATCTTAACAGATACGTCGGAATAACCTGGATGCAGTTTGCACAAGACAGAGTGACATAGATAAGGCCTTTGTCCAGGAGTGCAGGTGACAAAATAAATTGCAGGTGAAAGATTCACCTGCAATTTATTCGTGGATTGCGTAGTTGATTGCATTGCCGTTGTGAGTTTTTGTAGCCGAAATAGCACGTTCGCAAAGCGGTTATTAATTTTCGTAATTGGTGGTAATTTATGTTCATCAGGTGGTTTTTTATGTATCATGGTCCATTCATCCCAGATAATCCATTTACACGTTTTTAGAACTTTTTTCATGCCAGAAACTTTGGAAATATTACACGTTTGGGAAACTAACACGCACATGCGCACATGGTGTGGATGTGACGTGCATGCGCACGTGCTGTGCACGTGATGCGCATGCGTACGGAATGTTCACGTGACCAGCGTGCGCACGTAATGTGCACGTGACGCGCATGCGCACGTGATGTGTACCTGATTTCCACGTGATACACATATGACGCGCATGCGCATGCGCTGATGTGTACGTGATATGCACGTGATGTGCACGTGATGTGCACGTGATGTGCACGTGATGTGCACGTGATGTGCACGTGATGTGCACGTGATGTGCACGTGATGTGCACGTGATGTGCACGTGATGTGCACGTGATGTGCACGTGATGTGCACGTGATGTGCACGTGATGTGCGCACGTGATGTGCACGTGATGTGCACGTGATGTGCACGTGATGTGCACGTGATGCGCATGATGACGCGCATGAGTGTTTCAGAAGCTCTAGATTAGATTATTTTACTTTTATGCTCAATATGTAGATTGACCAATAGCTTGTCTTTTAAGTGCCATAATTGATTTGACAGCGAAAGTAATGCCTTGTGATAACTATTACTATCTCTAAACAGAAACAATGAAACATTCGTTTGAAATTTTTACTTCATTCCAAGCATTTACTTTCAAAATATCTATTTAAAAAATTGTTAAATGTATACCTAATCATGATTTCATTTAAAATATTCTACCTAAACAAACATTTATTCGTAGAATATGTAATCCGTGACTAAACGATAAAAAGTTCTCATCTTAAGGTACCTACTTGTGTTTTCTATTTTGAAAATATTCTACCCAAACAAATCTTCGGCTGTAGAATATTTAATCTATGGCTCACCAAAGTGGTTTATCTATGGACTTAGTCAATACGAGTACAACTTGACAGGTTAAATATTTTCATACTAATTTTAAAACCAGTTTAACATATTGTATTTCATTCACACTACTCTCGTAATCTTTCTGGGATTCATCAACATCAGTCGTCTGTCATCCACTGCTGAATGTAGGCCTTTCCCAAAGCACGCCACCTCCCCCTAACCATTGCCGCTTGTATCCATGTGTGTCCAGCAATCCTCTTCAGATCGTCGATCCAGCGGGCAGGGGGTCGTCCAACTGTGCAGAATCCTGTACGCGGTGTCCACTCCAGAACCCGTCTCCCCCATCGGCCGATGGTTCTCCGAAAGACATGGTCAGCCCATCACCACTTCAGCCCGCCCATCCTCAGAGCCACCTCAGTCTCCTTGGTTTGTTTTCGAATAAATTTGTTTCTTAATATGTCCCTTAAGGTTATTCCAAGCATGGCTCTTTCCATGGCGCGTTGGGCGATCTTGAATGGGGGTGCAAGGGGAATATCAGTATACCTGCCCAATTGTCAATCTCACCTGCCGTGGTGCACCCTGCTAATTAACAAACGAGGCCCTGGCGACCGAAGATATGGTGGGATAAACATCTAGATAACTACTTGTACAAATGAACACTGGTGACGGGCAGCAGCGGCTCATGCTGTCATGATGTAAAGAGCGATTTAACAAAATAATAATAATAATAATAACAAACTGTGATATATTCAGCAAAATCGGTTTTGTAATTCACGAGAAATTATAGACACACAGGCAAATATTAATTTTTATACATTTAGAAAAATATTTCTCATTTATCTTGAAATTCGAATGGAAACGTTTTTAAGAACTCGTTTTTTCATTTCATTTTCCGGTAGCCTCGTTTTAGATTTGTTTGTTCATTTTCTTTTAAAACAAAAATTCTAGGCAACTGTCGTAATGTACAAAATATTAATTTAATATAAGATTTCAAAAGATAGATCTAAAATAACAAGCGTATCAGTCTTATATCTCGAATGTGGAGAGATGATGTTATGGATACTTGTATGTATGATTTTTATTGAAGAAAATGATTCTATTGTAGTATACATTTTCGATGTATGGTAAAATTATTTATATTGTACGAGTGAAAACGTCTGTTTTGTAGAAGTTTTATTATATTTTACTGGATAGACATGTTTCGCCCGGATTTGATCATGCCTTAGTAAGTACCTGTATAACAAAACTATAATAAAACATCTAGAAAACGGACGTTCTCATTCGAATAAATTATTTAATATGAAGTTTCATTGTTTTAGAAACAATAAATAATAAAACAGAGCTAAATGTATTCCTTTCATTCAAAATTAAAGAGAAGAAATGCAAAGAGATGGGAGTATTTTATATTAACTTATAGGTTGTTTGTATAGTCCAATAAAATATTCAGATTTTCGTTTGATTTTTGCTTTCCGTATTCTGTTTTTTTAAAGAAGAATGAGAGCCGAATCCGAAACATATCTGAAAGAGGTGTGAAGCTTATGTTATGCTAGTCGTTAATATTATTGGTGCCATTTTCCATTTAGCTCAAAGCATTCATTATCAGTAAATTAATGAACCTATAAAATTACGATTTAATGTTACTGTATTATATAAAAAATATTTTTTATTGTTGACGAGTTCTAGACATTGTTTTAGTTATTTTACTTGTAGATATTTGTTTTAATTTGAAACAAAATAAATAAAACAGTTTTTGCGAAAATTTAAGAATGTAATTTATTTTGTTTAATTTTTACTCCTTTTGGGATACGTGTATAAATTAAAAAGTATGTAAAACCCTCCAGAATCAGATTCCTGTTGTCTGCCATCCTCCCGGAATACCACCAAAAAAATATAGAGATAGCTGTAAGTCAACTTTCCAAGCGAGGCCAGCTTGATAATAGGAACCGATAAAAAATCTTAAAGGAGAAGAAGAAGAATAATAAGTTAAAAACTCACCAAGGATATAAAAAATTTGTATTACAATTTATCAAACAATCTGCAATATCAGCAGAAAACAGCCCATTATTATGAAGACGGAATCTGGTTGTATGTAGACTTGAACCCATGTCCCCTGTATCAGAATTAAAAAAATATAACCATATAACCTGAAATGAAAACACGACTAATGAAGTAATTAGAGAACATATTATTCAGTAGAATTATAAACTCTTGGTTAAAATCATCATTTAATATATAATAACATATTTTATTTATTGCTTTTAAAACTGTGTTCATTTTTTTAACCCTCATCTATAAAAGTTTTGTATTTTTCCTTGAAAAAAGGCGTTATAAAATAATCAAAATATTTGTGCACCAACAAACGATTCTACTTTTTCTTTCTCCTTGCTATTATATAATAAACCCATGTGGTCTGTTCTATATAGAGTTGCTGCTCCTTTGGGGTACATAGATTCCCAGTGTATTTCTGTCTTCCGATCCCGTGATGCTGATTATAAGGGTAGTCCGGTGGTGTTCATTGTTTAGACATGGCTTTACCAGTTCCTCATTTGCTGTCTACTCCATTTTATAATATCCTCAGCCTCACAACCTCTCTTGGTGCCTGCTTTCATCCTAAGTGTCTTCATCTCGAAATTCCTCAAATATAATTTGGCCACGACTCTGTATTTTCAACATTATGTTTTATTTAATAAATGTCATATTTGGTTAAAATGTAAAAATTTCAGTGTTGGGATATAAAACATTTTAAATTAAAAGATAAATAGTTCTCTATACCAATTTTAAATAAAAGCTCAAACATTATACAATTTTAATTTTCATATGGCCTAAAATCGCACATAACACGCAATATCATTTAAAGAGCAAAATTTTCTACAATCGTACGGCAATATTTTTTGGAATTATTTTATTTAAACAGCGTTAAGGGGTGTGTAATATTAACACCTTTATTCAAATATGAACACGGCATTCGAAGCGGGGAGGACGCTCGGTGGCCGGGGTAAAAGGGGTCGCCTCTCGGCTATTAGTGCCTCAGTCGCAGGCCTGCCTCGCGCTGGATTACACGCCCGCCTGCCCCACACTACTCGCGTAACCGAAACCGGCGAAATTCCAAACACGTATTTAACATCCCAGTTTTCACTTAAAATAAACATATCACGTGATCGAAACTTCTTTAACCTTCTGGAACGAGCTTTAAAAATCGAGCAAATCAAATAAAAAAAAAAAAACAAGGTTAGTTCAACTTCTATAGTATATTTATTACAAACAATTATTAATTGCAAAAATATAAATCAATATAGCAAAGTAATCATTTTTTATATTACTATTTTTAACCGTTGCTAAGAAATGTTTGAGAGATTGAAATTGAAATTTAAAAAAAAATTCTTAAATTCGAAATTTGATTCACTGCGCATTTCATTTTGCGCACCCTTGCAACACACTGATACAACCAAACCTATACGTAAAGTATAATACTAAAAACGAAATACACAAAATTTCAGATAATTTAATTTTTATTGTGTTTATAATACTTTCTTGTAAAATGTAAAATGAAAAATCAAATCATTTTAAATTGAAATGACAACTTAACCTCATTACTTATTTGCAGAAATATAGAAATATTGTTATTTTTTAGTTTTTTTTATTCAATTTATTTTTTTAAAAGCCCAATTGGGTTATATATTATTAGTTTGTAAATAGTTTGTAAATTACGACAGTGAATAACAATAATATATATGGAAATATAATGGATTATCAATTGTGTCGTTTATTAATTAAAAATATCAAACAACTAAATGTTCATATATTTATATTTCTACCATCAACCATGTTTATTCTTCAGTATGTTACCGTTATTTAAACATTTTTGAAAATTTAAAACAAGATATAACTTTATATTCAAAACTATGAATATTATGTGAGAAAATGAATACGTTAAAATTCCAAAAATATGTATAAATTATAACAAACGAAGCTCGGGTATTTTAATTAAGAAGCTATTTTTAATTTAATATTTATTTTTAACAATACGACATCGAAAAAAAACACATGTTTATATTCAGGGTTATTACAAATCTCTCAAAATTTTCATTAAAGAAAAATTGTTTTTTATTTTCAAGATGCAATACGAATTTTATAAACATATACCTATAAATGAAAAAAAAAATTTCTTGTATTTTAAATAAGGTGCTATTTTGAAAATTTTTAAATATTGTTTAATAGAGTCGGTTTTGTTTATTTTCAGAGTTAATCGTATTATTATGCAATATTGAGAAACAAAATATTGCGAATTATTAAATTGCCACGGATCTCCATGGGAACATTAAATTTAAATGCAAATGAACATGAATAATTCCGAGAATAATTCCTTCATTATAAATGAAAATGAATACATATTCGATAGACTGGATATTCGGATCATTTTCATTTCTTTGTACTCTCTGGTATTTTGCTGCTGCTTCTTGGGTAAGATAAAATTTAAAAATTATGCATTTTAAGCTACGAATAAATATGTTTCTTAATTTTAAAAAAAAAACGATAAGGGAATTTTTTTTTTAAATAATTTCAAATAATCTTAACTAATAATGAAATTAAATTATATATTTTAAAGAACTACAGTCCTTTTTATTTTAATTACGATAGTGACTGGATGCGCCAGGCTCTCGGGTATCAACAAACAGGGTCTGAGATTCACTCTCGAAATAAAGAAAAAATTGGAAGTAGTTAAGTCAAATATGTTTTATTTCTTTATAATTTAAAACGAACTAAAAGAAAGTATAAAAAGATTTCAGTAAAATCAGCTGATAGTCTCATTTTGCAGGGCTGTACGCCTACATAGAATATTCTAATTAAGTTCGAAAAACAACAGATTTGTGTTAATTTATTTAATGATAGTCATTTCAATTTGATATTCTCCTTTGTTTGATATTAATGTCAGATAAATATTAATTAACCCACGCATCAAGGTAGGACGAAACCTATTTTTAGAAAAAATATGTTTTATCGCCCTTGAGGTGATTACATCACAAAAACGGCGTTTTAAAAGTTAGCATATTATTATTATTATTATTATTATTTATTAATAATGATGTATTGATATACGAGTATTTCAGATAATGATAAATACATATATACATGGTTTGGTTACATGGAAAGAATAATGAAAAAGTATACGATGTAAATGGAACGAGACATAAAGGAAGACCTAGAAAAACGTAGCACGATCAAATTAATCAAATGTCGTGAGGAGTCGGAAAAACGACGTGCGTCCATTACACGATGAATGAATGTTGAGGAATCCAAAGAACTATTTCAGGAAAGAAAATTGTAGCAGTCTTTTCCTTCTGCCTACCTCTTGGGGTGACGGCATGAAGGTTAGTTATTTAGCTTATATGAGTGTTGTGGCCGGCACCGGTATTTTTCTTTTTTTGGTGCCGTGTCAGGTCCCTCCAACGTTGGGGATCACTGCAGGAAAGGCATCTCTGTTCTGTGCCACTTGGAACAAGTTCTTAACTCTTGTAATTCCTTTCCACTCTTTAATGTTCCGCAGCCAGGACAGCTGCCTTATACCAACTCCCCGACGTCCCTCCACTTTACCCATTAAAATCTGTCAAAGGAGGTGGCATTTTTCTCCCCTTAGTACATGACTCAAATATGAGACCTTTCTAATTTCACACTCGACAACAGCTCTTTATTGTCTTTGGCTCTCTGTAGAACGTCTGCATTACTGGCACTATCGGTCCACGGTATTCCGAGCATTCCGCGGTAACATCTCGAACGCCTCCAACCGGTTCATTACATTCACTTTTAGAGTCCAGGTTTCGTAGCTATATAATAGAACAGACCATATATAACACTTAATCATTCTTTGTCGGAGTTTCAAATAAAGATTATCGTTGCAAAAGAAGGTTTTCATTTTATTAAATGAAGCTCGTGCAACTTAAATTCTCCATTTTACTTCAATGTCCGGGTCAAGCGTTTTAGTGATAATGCTGCCAAGGCGTTACATGGTATTATAAGGTGCTCAACACCGGTATTACAATACATCAATTAGTTTTGAAAAATCCGCGCATGCTACATAAGATTTATTGTAAAATAAATCTGTTATAAACATTATTCAAGAAATTATGCAAGAGTGATAAAATTGTTAAATTTATAAATATAAATCATTTATCGAAGAATCGACGTGCGTGTATGACTCGATGTATGAATGTGGAGGAAGCTAGAGAGGTGTGCCAGGAAAGAGTAATGTGGCGGTCCATTCTCTCTGCCTACCCCTGCGGAGAAACGGCGTGGTGGTTTGTTGTTGTTTCAATTTCAATTTCAATTTTAAATTTTTCAATTTTTTCAATTTATTTTTTTAAACCATAAACATTACAGTATACGAGTATAACCAAAGCGCTTATGACTATACAGGTAGGTAAAAAAAAACTATTTTAAACAGTAAATACTATTATAAAATTTAAAAATAGACAAAAACACAAAAAACACGAGATAATTTAAAAATAAAGACCAAATAAGTAATTAGAAACAATAAGAAGAACAACACCTTATTTAAGAGATAGATGTTTTCTGAGGGTAGCCTCACTATCGTGGAAGATGTCCACATCCGAAGAGATGCGGTTTAGAAGGATTATTGCCCTGCCCACGGGCATAACCTTAGGTAAATTGGTTCTACACAGTGGCAAGTGAAATAATCTATGTTGCCTTTGTCGCAGATAATTGTCAGGGACAAACAAAGTCAAGTCATTCAAAATATCCGAGTTATGTATTCGACCACGAATCAGTTGAAAAAAATGAACACCCAAATGGACAGTTCGTCTAATTTCCAATGATTGGTAGTCCAGCATACCCAGCAAGAAATCAGTTGGGTACAGCCAGGGGTAATAACCGTTATCTTTGAGGTACAAAAAACGTAAGAACTTTTTTTGTACCTTTTCAATCAACAGGCAATATTTAGTTTCATGTGGTGCCCACACCAGTGTACGTTGTTGTATAAATCATTTTCAAATTCCTCTAGGTAATATTTTATTGACAAAACACTTTGGCGTGCTTTTAACTGTTTTTATTCATTTTTCTTATAAAAAGCACGATGAAATATGATTAGAATATTTCCAACTCAAGGAATACAATTCACGCAAATAAAATTCCTTTCATTGTTTAAAAGGCCTCAGTTTTTTAATTTTGAATAAACATATTTACTTTTCATTGTAAATACAATAAATCTTAAATGCACGATCACACGTTTTCCCATCTGCATGAGAAAAAGCTCTTCTAGTTTGCTAGCACAATATTTTTTTTTAATTTGTATAACTAATTAACTAATAGTATTATGTTAGCAGAATTTTGTGTTTCTAATATTGCTTTTATTTTGAAATAAAGAAATTGCTATAACTTTTCGTTTATCAGTCGAGAACGACCAAACATTAAAATGGATTATTATTGAATAGGGCATTTGTAATTTTCATCGGAAATTAATGAAAATTATCCAATACAACTATTGTTATTTAATTAATATTGGATGAATCAAAAGTTTTCAATTTGTCACAAAAAGGGTAATTTATCAAATTTGACTCAATATCACCAATACTAAAGGAGGTATTAGAATAAGTTGTTAATGAATGAAAACATAATCACAAAACAAAGTTTATAATTGAGTTTGAAATGTTGATGAAATCATTCACCATTATTGTTTGTATAAATTTAAGGTAGTTTAAAAGCATTTTGTGCAATTTCCGGAATAAAGTCAAAGTTTGAAGGCTAGTTGCAGAAGTAGCAAATTCAGCATCGCTCTTTCGGAAATTTTGAATCAGGGAAACTTATCGTTGTCTTATCGGGAGTTATTCGAGTGTGTGTACTTGTTAGATAAATTGCAATGTTTAAAAGTATCTTTTCCCGAACACCAGTAAAATTTGTATGATCATCTTATAATTTTTTTCTTAATGAAATGAATAGTAAAATTGTTTCTCGATTTCTAGTATTCGAATAATCTTTATGCTTCGTTATATGTTGTAAATAAATTTGCTTTGAAAAAAACAAATTTAATTCAAATGATTTATATTATAACTTATATATAATATTTAACCACAATTGAACGTGGGTTATCAAAAAAACTATTACGAGTATTACATATCAGCGTATTGGCGTTTTTTTTTCAGAATTGAGAAAAATTCTGCAATTATTGGAATCATGTTTAACATCATATGGTGCAAACGGGAATTAGTTTTATTCACTTCGTTCCAATAGCTACGGTTGCAGCTTTTTATCGTTTTAATAAGGAATCTTATTCTATGCAATAAGTTATATTATGGGTAATCCTTAAGACAATGATAAGGGAGCTGTAATAAATTTAATGTGTTATTCTATATGTAATTCAAATTTGTTCTAACAAAATTGTAACTTTTCTTATTCCAAATGAACATATTTCAGGAAATCTTCTTGTAGTTCTGGTTGTGACACTTTCGAGGAGGCTTCGCTCTGTGACGAATTTCTTTCTAGCGAACTTAGCTCTCGCAGACTTATGTGTCGGCGTATTTTGTGTTTTCCAAAACTTATCAATCTACCTGATAACGAGGTAAGGCGCAAACTAAATTCACCCCTCCCGTTAGGCAGTGACTCAAATATTTTACCAATGTTTTCCCTTATCCGTCCTTGAGAAATCTTATTCGGTATATTATTATATCTTAACTGTAAATTTCTCGTGTCTGTGCGAGATTTGCTGTATTTCATTTACTGACATTTTCTAGTAGCTGGGTAGAGAAGCGAGATTTATTATTAGCTGTCTAAAGCACAGACATATTATGTCACATGTTGTACTTTAAATCTACAGTGACTCACAATAATTGTATACAAAAAACACGTGATTTAATTTTCTTTAATCTTTGTTTCTAAATATTAAATGTTTTTATGAATTAAAACAGTGTTTTCTTACTTTTGAGTTTCTTTTTCTTCGCATTTCGAAAGTATTCAACCTCCATCATCAGGAGAACTATATAAAAAAGATAATAAAGGTTTTAAATCTTTAACGAGTATAAAGAAAAATTTACTTAAAATTGTAAAAAGATTGTTTTAATTCGTGAATTTTTTTTTCACCTTGTTAATGCTTTAAATTTATAAAAATAAATATTATTTAAATAGTGACATGAAAAATAAAAGATAGTTTTCATTAATAGCACTTCGTCAATTCAATGTTCTAATGTATAAGGAATTATTTTCTTGTTTCTTATATCATAATGGATATAACTTAGCAAGTTCAAAAGCTCACATTTGGCTGTCGTTCAAATGGCATCCGCATTTAAAAATATTAATCTATTCTATGAACAAACAAAATCGTAAAATATTCCATTATTTTATGTTATATATTTCTTAAAACAGCTCATTTTTCAGTTGGGTTTTCGGAGACTTCATGTGTAAAATGTACCAGTTTATTCACTCTCTCAGCTATACAGCCTCAATATTCATACTAGTCGTCATAAGCATCGAGAGATACTTTGCGATTATACATCCGATTACCTGCAAGCAGATCATGACATCATCAAGACTGAAGGTAAGTTATAAATTTATTTGTAATATGATAAAAAAATTACAATACCTTTTTAATTACTTTTCTCAACTTTAATAAATAAAGCTGTTTTACGAATATGATACCATATCTCACGAAAACAAAAAGTCTATGTCTTTTTTTAAATCTTTAATTTTCTCTCACACCCCTTGAGTTGCAAACGAAATAGTTTTTTTTTTTAATTAAGTAATTGTGTTTACATGATAAATTATAAGCATTACAACTTGTATAAACTTTCGCCGCACTAGAATGTGTGGAAATATAGAAGTGACCGATAGGAATATATCTCCCTACTCTTTTTACTGACACTCTTTTTCTTTATAATTGCAAAAATCAAAGATAAATTTGTTTGACCCCTAATTAAAAACTTTATACGCGTAAAATAAAATGTCAAAATCTCTTTATATAAAAAAATCTAGTTCTTTCAATCGTTTTGTTGCTTTCATATGCTGTTATCAACCGACAAAAATCTGTTTGAATTCAATAAGACAGAGTAGAATTAATCTTTATTAATTTAATAAGTTCTTGAGTTAATAAAATGTAATGAAAACATTCACAATAACTTTTTAAATTCTTGTGATTATTACTTTCCTATGTATTGACCTTCACAAATTATCATCTTTAGCAGATGTGATACGTTCGAATATTAATTATAATGTATTGGTTTCATTAATATTGCTATAATTGAACCTAGTGGTCACAGGTGAACAAGCATTTGCGGATTTATTAAGAAGAGTAATGTGAGACGAAAGTCAAATCTTTGGAACGTACCTATAAACTATACAAACATGTAAATATCTAAGACAACAAATATGTATTTTAGAGGTAACAAATTATATACGAAAATGAACTTGATATTTCATCTAAGCAATTTAATATAATATAATAATTTGTAACATGGAAATCAATTGATAATTGTATTACTCGTGAAAATGTTTATTAAGTTTTAAAATGTGTGTAAATACGATATTTTGTAATTGTCATGGACATGCATTTATCATTCAAACAATTGGTTTCAATAAATAAATCATATCTTTAAAAAACTATAAATATTTTTTTATAAATATATTCCTAAAATTAAATAAATAATTATATTTTAACCCCGAAACTGTAATTATATCTAAAACCAACTCATTTTCCTTTTTTTATATTATATTATACGGATGAAACATGTGTACAAACGAAACTACTTGGCTTCGAATATCATTGTGATATAAAAGATTGTTTGATAAAATAGCATAAAATTATTTACCAATTGAAAATAAGCTATATTTAATTCAATTTCTTATATAAATGAAAATAAATATCTGTAATTTTAAAAGTATTGATTAAGAAAGAATAAAAACATTACTTTAAAAATAGAATATTAAAGTCATCGGAATGTCAATTTTTATAGAATATTTTTCTTTATAATTTCAACTCTTGAATAAACTGTCGGAAAAAACGTAGCTTTGTAACTCGTAATATAAAATAAGCTTTCTTAATACCAATGTTAGAAATTATATTTCAATATAACTAGGGAACTTGTAATTGGAAGTGACCAGAGAAAGTAGTTTGTTTTCAGGTTGCAGGTGTGCTTCTTGGGTTATTATTTTATGGAGAACTTCACCAAAGTTACAATTTGAACCAGACGTAGCAACATACATGTATCATAATTAATTGTTAAATATTGAATATGTGTTTATATTTATAAACAAATACCATGTAACATAGCTTTAATAGTAAATTCTTGAATATGTCAATTATATATCTTATTTTCTTCTCTTCTTCCTAGCCATTCAGGATAAAGACCTCTTCGAGTTGTTTTCATTTTTCTCTATCCTGCGCGACATTCATCCATCTTCTACCCCAGATTTGAATCATGTCATCTGCCTAACTTTTTTACGGTCGACCGATGCCTCTTTTTCCTTCCCATGGTTGCCAGGTCGAGACTCTGGGTTGTCATTTATATGTTCCCTGTCTGGCGACATGTCCTGCCCATTCCCACATAAGTTAGGCAACGCAGTCCATCACATCAATAAGCTTTCTCTGGTATTTTGAGACTCATACCAAGCATTTGTTTTTCCATTGTTCGTTGTGTACATTTTAGCTTGTGTACATTTAATTCATAATTACAAAATTTCAATACTTATTACTAAACACTAAAATTGATGTATATTTGTGTACTATGTACATATAAAGATTTGTGTTTATTATCGTATTATATCTCTGTATATTCATTTATAAACCATTACCGGTTTTAGTTAACAAAAAATATCGTAATAAATATTTAGTTTTTTTGTGTTATACATTTTTAATGGTATTTATTGAGAATGCTAATTTTATTTAACTGTTCACATATAATTTACTAATACAGGTATAAACATATATAAATATCAAATGAACATCCAATGTCATATTTCAGTAGACTGTATTTAAAATCAGATAATTGTTAAATTAAATGCGGTAGAGATAAGGTCCCTAAAACGTTAGTGTGGTAGAACGATATACGACAGAATCTCAAATGCTGATATAAGAAAGGAATAGCGTAAGAAGGTATTATGAACAAAATTATGAAAGGATCGGACACATCGAGCGCACGAATGGATAAAGAATGGTTAACAAAGTGTATGTTAATGATGTAAATGGAGTACGGAATCAACGTGCGTGTATGACTAGCTGTATGAATGTGGAGAAAGCTAGAGAGGTGTGCCAGGATAGAGTAGTGTGGCGGTCTATTCCCTCTGCCTACTCCTGCGGGGAAACGGCGTGATGGTTCGTTTGTTTGTTTTGTTTTTGTTTAATTTAAAATAGTCTATTAAACAACAATAACAAGAAATGTGTCATCGACGATTTTTTTTTATTCAAGCATAGAATATATTATGTAAAATATGAATCATGGATCCTAGATTACAAATTCAGAAGTTTGGAGGCACTAAATCCTCTGATAGATAACCTTTGTTGAAAAATAAACAAATAGAAAACTGAAAATATGTGACTAAAAGCAAAATCCGCATAAAAGCTCAATTGAATCGAAAAAATATTAGTAAAAGCTTTATCTTTTTGAATAAGTAATACTTTCATAGGTTAACTTTTATGATTTCCAAGAAGGTCGTATTGTATAATAAGCATATTATTAACGGGATATGGTTTTCTCTGAATTTTAAGCTTTCTAGCTACGTTTACATCATTCCTGTATACTTTTTATTTTATATTATATTTTTATTAATATTTATTTTATATAATATTTTACATATATAAACAATTTTTACAGCACAATTTTTTTTCCAATTCCTTAATAATAATGAAATCATTAAAAACGTAATAAAATTCACAAAAAATAACATTTTTTAGTTATTTGCTAGCGCATCAAGCATTATATGTTTTGTTTAGAGTTTTGTTTTTGATTAATTTTTGATCATACTCTGGCAAAAAATCGAATGCTTTCTGTAACCTTAGAACTGAGTGTTTGTTAAATCTATGTGTATTGTAAAAACACTCTATTCTCATGAATCTTTGATCCGTATTTTATTTGGTTTTTCCCAGTGGGTGATGGCCGGGGTTTGGTTCACAAGCGGGATATACAGCGCGCCCAAGTTTATATGGGTCCAGACAATCACGAACGATCTCGGAAACAATGAAACAGAGACAATTTGCATCCAGCACAGGAAGAAATATGACTCGGAACTCTTTGACATTATAAACTTCTGCTTTCTCTACCTGGCTCCACTGTGCATCATGTCCGTGAGTACTGAAGTGTTTATAATACTAGTATGCATGATTTTAACCCCAATTATGTAGATGACTTCATTTGCAGTCAAAAAATACAACTCGAACTGCAGCCGTCTACATTTGCAGCCCAGTCAGATTATCTAAGTTCATAATAATATTATGTACATTTTTATAGTTTTGAACTAATGTTAAGACATTTATAACATACATTCACATATGAGCTGCAATTGTAGTCTGACCCAGTTAAAAAACAAGTTTTGGCCTGCAAATGTAGCCACTGCATAATAGAGGATAATATTCTAGATTCTATAATAATATTTATGCGTGTATTGACGTATGAAAATATTATTTGTTTAATATAAGTATCATTCCTTAAAAGTTTGACGACCTATGATTGTTATCCATTACAGAACAATTATCCATTATTATCCAGGAATACAGTTATTCATTACAAAAGGTTACAGAAGTTTTCTTTTATTTAAAAACCAAAAACTGTATGAACAAGTCGATATTCGACAGCGTCAGCACAGACTGTTTTATCTCCCAGCATGCAGAACCAACCTGCCTCTGGTGATGCCGGTGGGGAGAGCAATCAAACTGCTGAACATAATCGCTCGGAGATCGACGTCTTTCATATTCGTGAAAGTACGTTCAGAAGACAAATAGTCTTGACTTTGGAGAGTATCTTGTATTCCTAATGTCGAAACATCTCTCGTTCCTGATATTATATAATATATTGTTTTTGTTTTACCTGTTCTCAATAGATGCCTTAAACTATTATATATTTGTTGTTTGTAATATCTTTTGAGAAAATAAACTGATTTGATTTAAATATATTCATTAACTATTGTTTATTTCCATAATGTTTAAATCATATTTTGATACTCGTATATATAATTCTTTATTACGACTTGGGCGGTTTAAATAAAAATAAATGATAGTGCGTTATATTGATATAGTTTAAATGTACGTAAATTTAATAATTTATAAGATAGTTTCTTTTGACATTCGAGATAGGATTAGAATTATTTTGTAATGTTGAAATAAATACATACTATATAGACGATGGAGATGACATAGGAATCTAGATTAATTAGTATCTATATAAAAAAACATGTTTTCAAAAAGTATATGATATTTAATTGGAGTGATGAGTGACGCCATGTTTAGGTATTACGTATATTTTCAAATGTAAATCAAATCAATAAACTAAATTGTTACATATATGTAGATATTTGATCTGAATGTTTGAAGATTATAATGAAATTCACTATCCGATTGAATATGACTCATTTTATCCTTAATAAAATATTTTTGATGTTTTTCCTTGGAATGTTCTTATTCCAATTCCGATACATCGTGGTGTTGAGTATCTAGTCTTCGAGAACAAAATTAATACTGGAAGGTGTGAAATACGATAACAATAATGGCGAAAAATAAATAAATTTATTTTAAATTTCTCATTTTTAGAAACGTATAATTGTTATTTTTTATTGAATTGCTCTTTACGTCATTACAGCGCAAGCTTAATCGATGTACTCGCTATCATATTGATTTTCGTCTCATGACATGTGATAGGTAACTGACTAATTTATCGCCATTTTATTATCACGTGAATTCTACACCACACCAAAGAATGTGTGAGCATTCATATATATATATATATATATATATATATATATATATATATATATATATATATATATATATATATATATATATATATATATATATATATATATATATATATATATATATATATATATATATATATATATATATATATATATATATATATATATATATATATATATATATATATATATATATATATATATATATATATATATATATATATATATATATATATATATATATATATATATATATATATATATATATATATATATATATATATATATATATATATATATATATCATTGTATTTTGTATAATTTGTTTTATATTTATTATGTAGACGTTGAATGATTGAAGTGTGCGCGGGAGATGCCTATTGGTGGCGATGAGGTTCGCAACCCATCACACCGCGTCTCTCGCGTTGGCGAAAAGAGAAGAATGGAGTTCAGCATCGATTAAAGTGTTGCAGTCATTCTTTCTGTCTACCCTTTCGGGGAAACGGTGATGGTTGTTAGTTAGTTAGTTATATATATATATATATATATATATATATATATATATATATATATATATATATATATATATATATATATATATATATATATATATATATATATATATATATATATATATATATATATATATATATATATATATATATATATATATATATATATATATATATATATATATATATATATATATATATATATATATATATATATATATATATATATATATATATATATATATATATATATATATATATATATATATATATATATATATATATATATATATATATATATATATATATATATATATATATATATATATATATATATATATATATATGTAAATAAGTATAAGGTAATGATTTTTGAAAAAGAAGACATCATGACAGTCTGTAACATTAGCGTGAATTGTGAAAATTTGGAACAAGTAGAGGAGTTCGTGTATTAAGGAAATATGTTAACAAGAGATGGGCGAGTGGAGAGGGATATTGAAAGAAGGGTTGGGGCAGGTAACAAAGTGAATGGAGCACTTAAAGTTGTCATCGCAAACAAAAACCTATCCAAAAAATCTAGAATGGCAGTGGTGTTCTTCTACCGACCCTTATGTATGGAAGCGAAGCATAGAACTGGCAAAAGAAGGATAAAAGTAGAATAAATGCAGTAAAATGAGATCTCTTAGACGAATGTATGGATACTCTGTGTATGATAGAGTGTCGAATGAAAATATAAGAAGTGAATGCGGTGCGAATGATGGTGTTATGAACAAAATAATGAAAAGATCATTAAGATGGTTTAGACATATAGAAAGAATGGTAAAAAAAAGCATATGTTAACGATGTAAATGGAACCAGAAATAGAGGAAGAATTGAATGTCGGCCTTGTGAGAAGTCAGAGAAATCGACGCGCGTGCATGACACGATATATGAGTGTTGAGGAAGCGAGAGAAATATATCAGGAAAGAAAAGTGTGGCAGTCCATTCTTTCTGCCTACCTCTTCGGGTAGACGGCGTGATGGTTTGTTAGTTAGTTACTTAGTTAGTTAAATATAAACTTCTAAAATAAAACGTTTTTATTCGTATTGACTACTTATATTACATCTCAAAATGATTTTTGTCACAACAAGCCATATTTTCTAGGTAATTCAAGTGGCCTTTAAGTATAAGTACAATGGAAAAATATATGTTCATAAAAATGCTACTCTCTGTAGAATTATTTTGAAACATGTTTTTTGTTACATGAACTCTCGCTATTTGTCAGTCTGCCCAGGTTTGAAGTAAAAATTACGCTACACAAAAGCTGGCAGCGGTGTTTTTAAATATATTCCCAAAGCGAGAACAAAATACGTAAATCGGTTTATTTTTCTGCACAAATTGGATCTTTAAAAAAATATTCTCCGATCATGTATCAAATAACCGTAAAAATATTTCAATTACACCTGAAAATCTAAAACGAAAATGTATATTTGAAAATAAAATTAATTTTGATTTAAAAGTTATTTTTAACAAACAATATACATATTCTGTGTGTAAATACTCGTAGAACTTGGAGCTGGCAAAAGAAGGATAAATGCCGTAGAAAAGGGATCACTGGGAATAATGTGTAAACGATATACGATGTATAATGAACATATTATCCCGGGATCAGTAACCGTCGATGGGTCGGCTCTCGAAGTGGTACAAGAATACCCATATCTTGGCCAAATCATACAATTAGGACGAAACAATTTCGAGAAAGAAGCCAACCGAAGAATTCAGTTGGGTTGGGCAGCCTTTGGGAAATTACGTCATGTTTTCACTTCCAAAATACCACAATGCCTCAAGACTAAAGTCTTCAACCAGTGCGTTTTGCCAGTCATAACATACGGAGCCGAGACGTGGACATTGACAAAAGGTCTAGTCTACAGATTCAAGGTTGCCCAGCGCGCCATGGAAAGAGCCATGCTTGGAATAACCTTGAGGGATAGATTTAGAAACAAATTTATTCGACAACAAACCAAGGTGACTGAGGTGGCTCTACGGATAGGCGGGCTGAAGTGGCGGTGGGCTGGCCATATCTGTCGGAGAACCGACAGCCGATGGGGAAGACGGGTTCTGGAGTGGAGACCGCGTACAGGATTCCGTAGAGTTGGAAGTCCCCCTGCCCGCTGGACCGACGATCTGAAGAGGATTGCTGGACATGGATGGATGGGAGCGGCAATGGATAGGGGGCGGTGGAGGGCTTTGGGAGAGGCCTACATTCAGCAGTGGATGACAGACGGCTGATGATGATGATGATGATATACGATATGAGGAAAAAATATAAGGCAGATGATTTCTTCATAAATTAAATAAAAAAATGATCCCTAAAATGGTTTGGATATTTAGATCGAATGAATCAGATAAGAATGGTCTAAATGATATATACAAGTATTGTGGGTGAAAAAATATGCCATGGTAGATCAAGGAAAGGCGACCATCGTGGCCAAATGGGTTGGATTTTAGGCGATAGCAGTGCGATTGTTGCATTGTCTTTGGTCTGGTGCATGATTCACATAACAATAAAATGTCGAAAAATTAGCTACCTATTACATGTCATAAGAATCAATATGATAGCCATACCCTTTACATTGATTACAACAATCCAATCCAATTGAACCAGATGATGATGTGAATGAAATTTGGAAGAAAATAAAAATATCACATAACAAATGCGGCTGCCAAAGGACTAGGGTATCGAAACATCACAACATCATAAGACTAACGATACTACACACGAATAATATATGGTGTTGAAGCAAGGGCAGGCACAGTAAGGACCAAACAAGTTTTGATGACTTCCGAGATGAAGACACTGAGGACGATAGCAGGCAAGAGACTGAGAGATCGCGTGAGGAACATCAGAATAAGAGAGATATGTGAGGTTGAGGATATTATAAGATGGAGATGACAGCGAAAAAGGGACTGGTCATGATCAAAGAATGGACACCACCAGACTCCCCTATATTACATTACGTAATCAGCCTCATGAGATTCGTCCTCGTGAAAGACCTCCTAATATATGGAAGGACAGCTGGGAGTCTACCTTGCAGGAGGAGCAACACTCTGGAGAACAGATTACATAGATCTACAACAAGGAAGAAGAAGAAGATATTTACGAAGATATATATACAGGGACTAATAATAATAATAATTATTATTATTATTATTATAATAATAATAATAGTAATAATAATAATAATAATAATAATAATAATAATAAAAATAATAATAATAATAATGATAATAAAAATGATTAACTTATGTTTGTTGGTAAATATAAATCTGTTAAGCTCAAATAAACCCTTAAACACGTTTAGGAAACCTATAATCCTTTAATTGGCAACGCCTCAATGGCTGGCTCTAAGTTTTCTAAAATTACTGGTATCAACAACTTTAATTCGAGGCAGAAAACCTTCATTAAAAAGTTTAAATACTTATAGCATTCCTAAAGATTTAAATTGTCTACTTACTCTGTGATGAACGATAGAAAAGTTTACTTTTTGGAATGCCTTAATAATCCAAGAATAAGATTTCAATATAATGGTGGCAATTTAAAATTTAATTGTCAAAAAAATAACGTAATAAAATTTTAAACTCAAGCTTCCTTTGACACTCAATTAAAATTTCGTTTTATTTAGAAAAGTTCGTGACGTTAAAATGTACTTTTCACTGTAAAACTGAATTTTTGGTACCCGTCAAAGTTTGTAAATGTACATATTTTGAATAAATTCGAAAATATCTCAAGAACATATTGGAAATATCTTCTTCTTCTTCCTTGTTGTAGATCTATGTGATCTGTTCTCCAGAGTGTTGCTCCTCCTGTAAGGTAGACTTCCAGCTGTCCTTCCATATATTAGGAGGTCTTCCACGAGGACGAGTCTCATGAGGCTGATTATGTAATGTAATATAGGGGATAATCAAATGATTTTACTGAAATCTCTTGATGGAAGTTCATTTTAAATAATAATTAAATAAAACGATGTTTTTTAACTACTTCCACTTTTGTCTGGTGACAAAAGTGGAAGTAGTTAAAAAACATCGTTTTATTTAATTATTATTTAATATAGGGGAGTCTGGTGGTATCCATTCTTTGAACATGACCGTACCAGTCCCTTTTTCGCTGTCCATCTTATAATATCCTCAACCTCACGTATCTCCTTTATTCTGGTGTTCCTCACGCGATCTCTGAGTGTCTTCAAACGATAATACATAATAAATTAGATGTTTTATAAAGCGCCATTTTTATGATTTTAATGAATTGATCTTACGCATAGGTATACGAGTATAAACAACTTACACCAACATATTTTTTTTTTCTCTACATTCCTTTCTAATATCAGCATTTGAGATTCTGTCGTACATCGTTCTACCACACATACGTCTAAGGGACCTCATCTTTACCGCATTTATTCTGCTCTCATCTTTCTTCTGCCAGTTCCATGCTTCGCTTCCATACATAAGGGTTGGGACCAGAACTCAATTGTGAACGACCATTTTCGCTTTCACTGATAAATTCTTGATTCCAATAACTATTTTTAAAGCTCCATTCACTTTGTTACCCGTACCAACCCTTCTTTCAACATCACTGTCCGTTCGGCCATCCGCTGTGAACATGGTACATAAATACACAAATTCCATCACATGTTCCAAGTTCTCTTCGTTCACACATATATTGCTAACTGTTATCTGCTCTTCCCTTTCAAAAACTAACACCTTGGACTTTCCGACATTCATCATTAAATCGTTTGACTTGCATTCCTCATACATTCTCGACACCATGACTTGTAATTCGTCCTCACTATTCGCAACGAGAACGGCATCGTCCGCGTAAAGCAGACAATTTACAGACAAATCACTCCTCTTAGCACCAGCATTTATGCATTTTATTCTCTTCTTTAGTTCTTTCGTACACTTATCCATAAACAGATTGAACAACCATGGAGACATAACGCAGCCCTGCTCGACACCCTTTGTGTTATCAAACCAGGGCGTACAATAGGCGAATAAATATATCTACACCAAAAATTAAAATAATAAAATAAAATTTCATATCTCATGTTTAATGAGGGTGGTTTTCCTCCGGCGCATGATTCGATTCGACTCAAATTATTTAACTTATTGAAACACATTGTTTTTATGTTTCAATTTTGATGATTGGTTTTCAGCAAAGTTACATTTTTTGGGTTGCCACTTGGATATTTTTAATGTAATAGTTTTCCAAATTTAATTGTATCTCAATAGAGACGAAGACGCAAAGTGAATATGGATGATCAAGGTGTTTACAGGACTTATGACCTGTCATTGGTTGGGTTAAGCGCACGCTTTATGTAATTACAACATTCCCCATTCCACCTTTGTTATTATGATCATGCATGACAAATTTTTGGAAGATGTATATATACTTCAAAATCCATACCTATCTTCACGTGTCAGTTTTAATTATCCATCTATGTAGATTTGGTTGCCCTTGTGAATCTATTCAAGATTAACTTATACAACCGACCCACTAACGCCATCTATGGAGAATGATTTTCAGCATTTAGCAAACTACCTTATTAACACAATGCGAAGGCTGTAGCCTATAAACGTATTGTTAGAAGTCGCCAGGAGTATTATTCCATTCTAATTGCCAAAGAGTTGACCAGAATAATTACAAATATTTTTGTGAATGTATACTTATACTTGTATACGAAATTCTGGATTTTCACCAAAGGGTGGTCAATTCAAATTTAATTGTATCTCAGTAGAGACGAAGACGCAAAGTGAATATGGAACATCCATATTCACTTTGCGTCTTCGTCTCTATTGAGATACAATTAAATTTGAATTGACCACCCTTTGGTGAAAATCCAGAATTTCGTACACAAGTATAAGTATACATTCACAAAAATATTAATAATAGTTTTCCATTGATTTTCACATATTTGTATACATACATTCAACAGGCTATATGAACTGTTTTTTTTTCTTCTTCTGCTACTGGATTCAGGACTGTGATCTTTTATTTCTCGGAGCCCCAGGAATGTAGATATCAAGCTGTCTCGCCATCTTTTCTAGGAGATAGATTGCCTGTTGTTACTTTATTTTCCACTTTACTGATCACTCATTCGGGACACGTTCTCTCTAATAACGTCTTCTCGTTCATCTCCATCGCACATAATCTTGGAAATCACAGATTTGAACAGAATACACAATATACAATTTTTAGCTATTGATTTTTATGACATGTGATAGGTAGTCTATCGCGAGTTTTATAACTAACTAACCATCGCGCCGTCTCCCGGCAGAAAGAATGGAATACCACACTGTTCTTTCCTGACATACTTCTCTCGTTTCCTCTACATTCATACACCTTGTCACACAAGCACGTCGATTTCTCTGACTCCTCACGTGACCGACATTAAATATTTGATTGATTTGATCGTGCCACGTTTTCCTCGGTCATACTCTATTTCTAGCTCCGTTCACGTCATTTACATATAACTTCTTTAACATTCCTTCTTTACATGTGTCCAAACCATCTTAACGACCCTTTCATTATTTTGTTCATAACACTTTCATTCGCACCACATTCACTTCTTATACTTGCATTCGACACTCTATCATATACAGATTTATCACACATTCGTCTTAGAGATCTCATTTCTACTGCATTTACTCTACTTTCATCCTTCTTTTGCCAGTTCCATGCTTCACTTCCATACATAAGGGTCGGCACAAGAACACTATTATGCACTGCTATCTTAGCTTTTTTGGATAGGCTTTTGTTTGCGATGACAACTTAAAGTGCACCATTTACTCTGTTGCCTGCCCCAACCCTTCCTTCAATATCCTTCTCCACTCTCCCATGCTCTGTAAACATACTTCCTATATAAACAAATTCATCCACTTGTTCTAGATTTTCACCGTTAAACACTAATGTTGTAGACTGTCATTTTTCCATCTTTTTCGAAAATCTTAACCTTGGACTTATTCACATTCATCATTAAATCGTATCGCTTGCAAACATTAAACATACTAGACACCAGGGCTTGTAGTTCATGCTCGTTTACTGCAAGTATCACAGCGTCGTCCGCATACAACAAACTTTACTGACACACCGTTAATTTTTGCACCTGCTTCCAACCCATTCAGTTCTTTCATACATTTTAATTATCGCTTAAATTCTACCAGATCAATTATAACGTAAGAATTGTTTTTTTCTTTTTTATCCTGTCATTGCCGAGAATCGAACATGGAACCTTATGTGTGCCACTCTAAGCCCTTTTCACTCTGCCACGAAGGCCGTCAAACTATTTATACATTGCATAATGAGGATAATGAAAAAATATTTGAATTACAAATTGAATTCCGTTTTTCAACAACAACAACAACAACTCGACATCACGCCGTTTCTCCGCAGAGGTAGGCAGAGAAAATGGACCGCTACACTACTCTATCCTGACACACCTCTCTAGTTTCCTCCACATACATACAACGAGTCACACACGCACGTCGATTCTTCCGGCTTCTAACATGACCAACCTTTAAAATTTGATTAATTTGGTCATGCCATGTTTTCTTCGGTCTACTTCGACTCCGAACTCCATTTATATCGCTAACGTTTATTTTCTTAACCATTCTTTTTCGATCTATGCGCTCCATATGTCCGAACCAACGCAGCGATTATTTCGTAATTTTAATCATTGATTAAATTCGATTTTTCATATTAAAAATCACCCGTTTTCCTTACCTATGATATTTCATCTGTTCAAATAAGCGGAAAATCATTTTTGAGATATTTTATTCTATTTATAAATATAATATATAAAATTATATAAGGTTTCTTTAACATTCCCACTGTTATAAAGCAATTTAATATCCCATAAATAACTTCCATTTTGATTATTCTATACGAGTATGTAGTTAAATTCTACGTATTTTCATCCCGTATTGTTGAATTTTTATATAATCCTGTATTTTTATACACTGAAAAGCTTTTATTGTGTAAATCAAATTTACGTAATACCCTAGAAGATAGACGTTCTAATTTACATTAATTATTTAATATGGAGTTTCACATAATTGTTCAAGAAAAAATAAATACTTATTGGTGAGGTTTATCATCTTACAAGATAGCCTGCTATCTTCTTCCACTGTGTGGAAAAAATACACATTTTTATTTTATACAAATATTTTTATTTGCATCGGTGTGAATTGTTAATGGAAACATCACCAGTTATAATTACACATAATCGAAGGCTGGTTTTACAAAGGTGCTAAGTGGTTAAAACATTAATCAAAGAAAAATATCAAAAACTGTCTATTGTTTCATATGCCATGTATCAAGTGGGGCATCTTTTGAATAACGTTTGAAACTAACTAACTAACCATCACCGTCACCATCACCGTCTCCCCGAAAGGGTAGGCAGAAAGAATGGACTGCCACACTTTAATCGATGCGGCACTCCATCCTTCTCTTTTCGCCATCGCGAGAGACGCGGTGTGATGGGTTGCGAACCTCATCGCCACCAAAAGGCATCTCCCGCGCCCACTTAGATCGTTCAACGTCTACATAATAAATCTAAAACAAATTATCTGAAATACAATGATATAAAATAAAATAACTAAGAAAAATAATTTAACACATAATGTTATTTTAGATGGTGCACTTGTCGTCAGCTGGACGATCCGGACATTTGTGTTTATTTAATTTTTATTCCACGTTATCCACTGTTTTTTTTTATTTACTGTAATTAGGCACTTAAAACAATCCAACACCAGCAAGAACTTAAAAATATTATTGAAGAATTTATTCAAATTGTCATTGGAACAAATGAAAAATTTATTTTTATAAACGAAAAAACTTATATAGTTTTAAGCTAACGTTCGAACTACACTTAATTATTCAAGTGCTTTGCACATTTATACAGTTATTGATTTTATGTTTAACCCCTATTTGTATTTATTGATACTTGGCACATTTTTAATTTCCAGTCCTCAATTATGAAATAACAAATGTTGAGTTAAAATAAAATTATCTATATAAGCTCTCGATTTTAATTTGAAATTGTTTAAATACTCGAAGAATGCCAAGCGGATGGAAAATATGTTGGTTTATGCCTAAAAGCATAATATGATAATATATTATAATTTTCAGGACAATTTGATACAAGTGATCGATGTCCTGAAACAAAACATTTTAGAAATATCCAAACAATCCGGTTGACCACATTTTAAATAAACACATTAAATAAATAGTAAAAAAAATAAGTCTTTGTTATTGTGTTGTTGTGTATTGTTGTTTATTGTTTTGGTTGAAATTTTGTATTTACTCACAGAAAACTAAATTCGAAAAATATATTTTCGAATAAAGAAATATTTCTTGATAATTTTAATTCCACATTTCATTTTTTATTTTAGTTCAGGATACCTTTTTCTTCTTCTTTTAGACCTTTGGTATGTTCCTTTAATCAGACTGGCCTCTCTTGGGAAGTCGACTCCCAGCTATCCCTCCATCTCTTTGGTGGAATTCTGGATGGGCGGTAGCCGGCAGGAATCTGATGCGCCACAGCGTGTGGGATTCTGGTGGGATCCATCCTCTGCACGTGCACATTCCAGTATCTTCTGCGTTGTCTGCCCAATCTCACGACATCTTTCACCTTGTCGCGAATAGCCATGTTCCTCACCCTATCTCGAAGAGTCTTTCCTGCTATCATCCACAGCGTCCGCATCTCTGCCACCCGAACTTAAGCCTTCGTTCTTGTGGTATCATCCCCAGTATCATTGCTATATGTCAGTATAGGCCTTACGCAGGTTTTGTATATTCTGTCCTTACTGTCAGTTTTCATATACTTGTTTTCCTATATGGTATCCTTGAGACAACCTGATACCGCCGAAGCCTTGTTGACTTGTCCTTTTATTTCACTGACACTAAGTTTATCAGTACTTCACAAAATAAATCTTATTCTCAAAATATTAAACAAAGCTGGAAATATAAACAAGTGTGTTAATGTTTTAGTGGATCTTTTTATGGCATTACACGTAGTTATAAAATAGATCTACATAAAATCACACATTTTCTTGTAACAACATTTTAAAAAAAGCAAAAAGTCAAGTACATGCGGTTTGGAACTTTCTCAAACTGCAATCAGCTGATTCTCATTTTTAACCACTATTTAGTTGTTTTACTAAATTAAGTTAAATTTATATTTCACGTTGCGCCACACAGCCGTGAAATTCTGCTCTCGGATTATTTTGACACAACCAACGAAATCATATTATCGAAACTATTAAATAGAGAAAGCACCAATATTGCATTGTATTGCATTGAACATTTAAATTCTATTTTGATAATAATAATAATAATATGCTAACTTTTAAATCGCCGTTTTTGTGATGTAATCACCTCAAGGGCGCATTAAGACGTGTTTTAAATCTAAAAATCTAAATGTGATCGCTTAAAAAGCGATCGGTTTAAAAGTATAGTAGAACAAAGTATAAATGTTTAACTTGGGTATGAAATATGAAAAAAATGGGTTTTCAATTTAGATCTGAAATCTGTCGGATCATTTATGCATCTAAGGTGTGAAGGGAGATTGTTCCAAGCTGATGGACCGGCTACCGCGAACGCTCGATCCCCGAAATTTGTACTGGGGCAACGCTTCGGCTCAACTAATCTTCCTATTGCTGAGGAGTTCGCCGAGCGAAGTGTGAATTTCCTTGAATTTAGGCTGTCCGTTATACAGAGTTCAGATATATAACTTGGTGCCATTCCATGTAGCGCTTTGAAGACTGTCCAGCAGAGTTTATACTGGATTCTTTCTGAACTTTTTAGCCAGTGAAGTTCTTTAAGATGTTGTGTTATATGAGACTTTGATATTTATGAAAATACACATTTTTGTGTTGTATGAGACTTACGTAATTCGTACTTACGAAATTATTTTCAAGTGCCCTAATAAGATAAATTATATCACTGCTATGAATTATATCAAAACTTCAATAAAACGGCTGCATGCATAAATATTTTAAAGTGAACATCGAGTTTTACATGATTGTAAAGACATTTAAAAAATTCACCTACTTGGAATTTTATTAAATAGTTACTCGTATAATTGATGTATATGATTTTATTATGGCAAACGAATGAAAATTAATCCACTCTCCGTTTTTTTGGAGGTATAAAGTACAATGATCCATTATATTTGTTGATAGGTTCTGTACACTCGCATAGCTGTTGGTCTGTGGAAGAGTTCCCAGAGTCTCGAGACCTCTAACACCAACCCGGAGACCTGCGGAGCTGCCCACTGCATGAAGCACTATGGACAAAGGACTTCGGTGTATAACTTGGTACCTACATTCAGTTGCCATCAATAATTTTGTGGATAATAACAAAACTGATTTAAGATCATTTTATTAATAAACATCATATTCTAATTACATTTAAATGTGTGTTTCTCGATTTTTTCGAAAATTGAAATATGTTTTTCATATTAGAACTATCTTTATCATTAATGGTAACATAAACTAAGAATTTTCAAAAAAAGTATTCAATGCTTTTAATCATTAGTTATTACAAATGTGAGGTTTTCTGTTCCTAACTATTTTTTAAATTATGTCATAAAAATCACCGAATACATAAATATTTCACGTATACATTTGAAATCTCCATTATTCTTCTGTATTGTTATTATAATTATAATATAAATTCTGAATTTGAGCTTATTTGGATCCATTTGTTTCAGATCAATATTAATGATTCAACAAAACCAGTTGCGGCAACTTGGCGGTCAAGGGGCGGTCAGGCACCCTTCCAACAATTCAGTCACCAATCGCAGAATGTCATCAGGGCCAGACGTGGAGTAGTCCGAATGCTGATAGTTATCGTGATGACATTCGCAATTTGCAACTTGCCGTTCCACGCACGTAAGATGTGGCAGTACTGGTCGCCGAGCTACCAGGGTGGCAGTGACTTCAGCTCCCTCTTCACCCCTCTGACATTCCTGGTCACATATTTTAATTCTGGAATCAACCCAATCCTCTACGCTTTCCTATCGAGAAACTTCCGAAGAGGAATGAGAGAATTGATATTTTGCAATTGCAGAGGTTCGCAAAAGAAGAAAAGGCTGGAAGTTATCAAGGAGAATTCAGTTAATAGATTGCCTACGGTTCTACGCCGTAGTTCTACGAGGTCTACGCGGCTGCCGCTTAGCTCTGCTTCCCATGCTACGAGCTCGGATACGGGGACCGGATGATACATGAGTTCAAACATGTAAATTAATTTAAACAGATGAACGCACAATTATATATAAATGTAAATATATTCCGAAAAAAATACTTCCTTCAAAAAATTCTTTTGTTTTCGTTTTCATTTTTACGAAATTATCAATTAAAAAGACATTCACGTTTTGGAAACTGAGCCCAAACATATTATATTTAATATGTTTTTGTCTGCAACGTGAATATCTTAACCATTATTTCGGTTTTTACGGGTTATAATTGAAAATGAATATTGGTCTGAGTCTTCAGTCTTCTCACCTTGCTTGGAAATACTATAATATTTTTTTCGGAATAGCTATTTAAAAATATCGCTTTAATTGGTGCTACGGAATACGTAAATCATGACTCTTCAAATATCAAAAATAAATATATAATATTTTTTTGTAAAAATACGTAAGTAATGTATACGAAATTAAAATATATTTGTATATAGAAAATATGCTTTCAAATGTTTTGAATACATCAAGATTAATGAAAAAAACTGGCATAAATTAATAATGATTTTAATTTATAATTTCAATAGATTAATTATTTGAATTCTTAGAAGATATTTGATAAGACGTATGAATATTTTCCTTTCCTTAATTGTATTATAATATATATTCTTACGCATATAATTTTTAACGTTTTCAAGAATAAATCTAAATATTGTATAATATATTACCAACATTACTTATTATCCTATTGTATAATATATTTACAAATTAATATATGTTTATTTAATTAAGAAAAAAAAATCCTTTTAGTAATATTTTAAGGGAATATTCAAGTAATTATTTATAATGCTAACGTAAGAAGCATGAACTGTTTCTATTTTTCGTATGAATGAAATCGGTTGTTTTCTAGTTTAAGGTATTTTATGGGAATGACATATTTCGCCTTGCTAAGATACTATCAAATATCAAATGTGTAGTAATGAAACTTTTGGACAAGTGATTTTTCATTCATATTAATTGTTTGATATGGAATTTCGGTTAATGTTTAAGAATCAATAAAAAATATTTTTATAATTCGGTGTACTTGGATAGCTGTAACGTGCGTGTGCTTTCGATGTTGAAAATTAAAACAACCTTAATTAATATACATTACGAAATGGAACGGACTTCAGTGGTGGTTGTGAAAATACTTTTATACTATTATATATGTCGAATAAACTGTATATATACTCGTATTTCATTATTGACAATTGAATATTTATTTTAATGTTATAAGTACAAATGCATATATTATTTTTGGCAAAAGAGAGAAAGTCATTTAAATATATATAAATGTATCTATTAATGTGTTTTATTTTTAGTAATATTATAATTACACGCAATATTAATAAATTTCAATATCATCAATTTTCAAATTGATCACAAATTAATAAAAACATCCTGACTCCTAAGTAACAAAATAATAAAAACAAAATACAACGAAAAATTTAGATTATGGATAATAAGAAAAAAAAAACTCAAAAAACTCATGTAACAAGTTTTGCTAAGTTTTGTGAAATGGGGATATAAAAATGAATAGAAATTAACCTTTAGACGCTCAGTGGTCCCGTATGGGACCGCGGATTTGCGTCGTTCAATGCCGAACGGTCCCGTACGGGACCGGTGATTATGTTGCATTTCTTTATTAGATTACAATGATATTCAAAATATGAATATTAGCGTACGTTAATAATGTCTTTGAGATACCAATCATAATTTTATTTTCGCTTCCGATAAATATTTTTGTCATGATGCGTAATATTAGTGTTTATATCTGCGTTACAAGGTCGTCTCTAGGGATATTCGTTGTTTTATTACGGTCCGCCTAATAAAACACACACTGTCTAAAATAGGTCTTTGCATAGACAAATGTTTTAAAAAATATATTTTTTTATATTTTTATTATTTAATCTTAATGTGCAATTTTATAAAATTACATATAAAGCTTTTGTAAATTACAAACAATCTTATATTTTGATAATGCTTATTTTACCTAATTTGAAATTTCTTGTTTTAGATATATCATTATTTTTATAACAGCTACGCGTAGGTCGTAAGTGACGCGAATATTTTCTTGGGCAATGGGCTACATTTATTGCACGCGGGGCACTGGTGTTTACAGATTAAACTAGATTATATATGACCTGGACCCTTTTGCCTTTTTCTTTTTGGGATATTGCATTCCCCATTTAAATCTCGCATGGACGGAGGATGGTCCTAGGGATCGTAGGAGCAAAGCAGTTTCGAAAGGGCGCCGCTGCGTCATATAACAGCGGGTAAGCGGTGGGTAACCTTATGTCTTTATTTAACTGTATGCTTGTTCATTTGTGTATGTATTAACAATAATTGTATGTAACTCTACAATAAATAATAAAAACTCAAAGAAGCAGACCAAGGATGGCCGCATCGTCTACAATACTCTGGATAAAGGAAATTGTATCAGCCACATCGCAGTATATGGTGGTGGCTTCTTCAAAGGTTTCTCAGACATCCCACGTTTGTTTCTCTATTGATGTAGTCCTCGACATAAATCGATTTCGACGAATAAAGGCACAATATAGGAATATGTTTAGAAGTATGGGGCAGTCCTATGTCCAGCAGTTCATGACATCGGCCTGCCCCATACTGCTAAGTATAAGTTTGAATTTTTTTAAGTAACAAAGTGCATCGCCAGCCGATCTCATATTGTTAAATCACCATTATTTTTGTGTTCAAATTAAAAACCTTAGGTTTCTTTTCGAGAGGTTTATAAATAACAACGAAACCACATGTGCTAACAAAAACCAATCGCTTATTGTGTCCTTGAAGTCAAATAGTCGTGAATCATATACGTCATAAGCTGACGTATACCTGTATTTATTTATAATAGTATTTTAAAAGTACTAGTTAACCCTCACTAAGCGGTTGGCTTCAATTGCAGTAAATAAAATTGCCTCGAACTATGACTGCATTTGCAGCTCAGACTGATTTTCCCTATTTATCATAATATAACACGTTCTAAAGAAGTATTGAACCAAATAAAAAAGGTTTAAAAGATTAACTTATTGAACGCTAAGGCATTAAAACTGTGGAATTCCATAATAATATTCTTAGGAAATAGAAAATAACTTTTTTTAATCCACTAATTAATAAATAAAATATCAAAAAACACGACATGTTTCGGAGGATAACTGATATACACCTGAAGAAGGAGGTATCTTCCGAAACATGTTGTGTTTTTTTGATATTTTTTTAATAATTAGTGGATTAAACAAAGTTATTTTCAATTTTCTAAGTATATTCATATATGAGCAGCAAATGTAGTAGTTAGAAATCAATATTTGGACTGCAAATGTAGCCAGTCATACTATTTGGGTTAATTATTTGACACCTTTGAATGGTCTTCTGGATCCACCACAAAGCTATCTCCTAGATTCTCGTGAATTTTTTTTTCTATAATATGTACAATGAAAATTTGTTTCACGCGTAAATAAACATTTTGAGAGGAATTACATGAATTTGAAACACTATGTACATTTCTTATCTGTCTATTTAAATATACATATTATGAAAGTAGAGTTTTTTCTTTTACATTCAAAGTGCGGGAAAGTCTCGGTTTAATGAAATATGTTGTGGGACATTGGGTACAATACATTGGGATCCTACCGCTCTCAAAGAGATCTCTGAATGGATAAATTAAAAGCATTCGATGAAACAGAATTAATGTATTCAGATTAAAGAGGTTGAGGATCAGATCACAGGGCATAAATTTCCACAAAAGAATCCAATGATACAAATACATATAACTTTCGTTTGTCTCGTATCTCAGTGACGACGGTCGGTGACTTAAAAAACACCACAAAAATAATATCCATTTTATAATTATATTAGTTTTTAGCCTTTAGATGAGTTTTAGTTTTCTCCATAAATTATTTAACATTAAAATAAAGTAAGGAAAACCGAATAAGGCGATGCCAACCTTACGGACAAAGAACTATAACATATAATATTTAAATTCAGTAATAATAAAACAAAATTACCATTTTTTCAAACATTATATATCGCACCGTGAGTGTAAAACCGAAACAAGTGCAAATATACAGTTTGGAAATATGGGAGTTTAAAGACTTCATATTGCTTGGGAAAACTGTTTTTTTTTTTAATAAACCAATGATTTTCAGTTTAAAGTAATATACTTATAAACCGAAAATCATTGGTTTACTTAAAAAAAAACATTTTTTCCAAACAATATGAAGTCTTTGAACTCCCATATCTCCAAACTGTTTATTTGCACTTGTTTCGGTTTTACACTCACGGTGCGATATGAATATGTAAGCGATAATAAAAATTAAAATCCATTGTATTAAATACGAACCTCCAAGAATACCTGTAATAACCAATATTTAAATTCAGAAAATTTAACATAAATATTTGAAGATTATCTGTATGTATATAAAGGACTAAGTTTACAATAGTGTCACCAGTCTATCGATGCCAGCGAGCCTGGCAAAACCGGTTGCTGTCTAAATAAAGACAAAAGTGGAAGTAGTTAAAAAACATCGTTTTATTTTATTATTATTTAAAATGAACTTCCATCAAGAGATTTCAGTAAAATCATTTGATTATATTAAAATAAAGGTTTGTTAGTAATTAAACAAACCGCTTTTAATACGAATGAAAGCGTCTGTTTTCTAGAAGTTTTATTATAATTTATAGGAATGACATATATCGCATTTTTAAGGCATTATCAAATGTGAATGGCATTTCATAATAACATAGAAATGCGAAACACGTCATTCCTAGAAATTATCATATTTTAAAACTTCTAGAGAACAGAGGTTTTTATTCGTATTAATTAATTATTTTGGAGTTTCATAAAATTGTTCAAGAAACAATAAATAAATAAATAAATAAATAAAAATTTAATAACTAAGTGTGGAAGCACATTATGATTGGTCATTACGATTATTTGATCACTGGTGTATTAAAGTAATATATATTGATTTCCAATATTATTTACAATTTTTTTATAATACTTTTCGGGTTTACTTTGTATGCAAAATCAACTTGAAAAATAACGCAAAATTAAGTTTTTTTGAATGTTGTCCTTTTATTCTATTGTTATTTAAAATGAACTTTCATCGAGATTTTTCAGAAATCTCATTAGATTTTCATAACCTTTTGTTGTTAAGTTATATTAATATGAAAACATGTAACTTACATGTTTGGCCGTGTTTATGTAGAGTGTTTGCAAAGGATGGGAGTTTTATAATAATAATAATAATAAATTGGATAATTTATAAAGCGCCATTTTTATGAATTGCTCATCTCAAGGGCGCTGTACGAGATGCTCCGTTTTATCAATCTTAATATTTTGGCACATAGTAAAAGTTCACAAATTATTTCCAAGAATTTGGGCGTTCCCTCATAAATCATCCTGTTGCACTTCACACAATTCACTGGACACTCGGATACACATGTGGCAACCATCTTTGAGGTCTCGACTCGGAAATAGCCGTTTAGAGACGTTTACACGATGCACTTTCTATTTAAAACTTTCACGTATTTCAACTTAATTTGTTCTTTTCACTGAAACTATACGTAAATAATTAATTTTGGATACACAGATTTGTTTGATTCATTAAAAGGTGATAATAGATGTTAAATAGACGCAAATGGAGTACTCAGACCCTCAAAATTTTATTTAAATGGGGAGCTATTTGAAAAAACGTCCGGCAGCTACAGAGTAACTCTAATTTTTGCTCTAATCCTTCCTTCATTCTCAAAAAGGATAATGAAAGAATGATTGGGGCAGGCAATAAAGTGAATGGTGCCCTTAAAGTTGTCATCGCAAACAATAGCGTCTCCAAAGAAGGTAAAATGGCAGTGCACAATGATGTAATTGTACTGACCCATATGTACCTATGGGAGCGAAGCATGGAACTAGCAAAAGAAGGATGAAAGTAGAATAAATGCGGTAGAAATGAAATCTCTTAGACGAACGTGTGGAACATCTATATACCATATAATAGAGTATCGAATAAAAATATTAGAAATGAATTCAATGCGAATGAAAGTGTTATGAACAAAAATTAAAAGGATCATTATTATGGCTTGAACACATGGGAAGAATGAGTGAAGAAAGAATGGTAAAAAGAGTAAACGTTAATGTTTGCATGACACGATGTATGAATGTTGAGGAATGGAGAGAATTGTGTTAGAAAAGAACAGTGTGGCGGTCCATTATTTCTCCCTACCCGTTCGGTGAGATGTCTTGTTAGTTATAAAACTTACCTCTATTCTAAAAAATAATTAATATAACCTTCTTTGTTAATTGCGCCACTGTTTGTTTTGCGTTCATTTTATCTGATAGACGAAACGTTTTCCGAACATGTTTAGGTGTCAATTTATTTATAAATAATCCCTGCTTAATAATAAAGCGTAGTTCCGAAGAAACAATTAACTGCGTAAATATTTGCTAAATCAACCCAACAAAAGTAGGATATTTATCGATTTCCAGATCAAAGAGACCCTTGTCTGGAACAGAAGCCGATTGGGCAGCCGCCCGAGAATAAAACAGGCCACCTTCTGATTTTTTGTTCAGTCGTTATCATAGCAGAATCAAAATTACGCATTACACAGAGGTAGCGGAATTTTTTTAAATATACTCAAGGGTTTAAAGGGTGGTTAAAGGTATACTCACGCTCTCGTTGATCTGGTAGAATTCACGTGACAATGAAAATGACTATAACATATATTTTTCTTCTTCTTCAAGTGCCCTGTTGGGTCCCCCCAACGTTGGCGATCACCTCGGTGAACCTGTCCCTGTTCTGCGCCGCTCGGAACAGCTCCTCCACACTTTGGATGCCGGTCCACCCCCTCACGTTTCGCAGCCAGGACATTTGTCTATTTCGGCGTCCCTCAATTTTCTCCTCCAATGTCATTTGAAGAAGGTGGTACTTTTCCCCACGCAGTATATGACCCAGATGTGAGATCTTTCAAACCTTGATAGTTGATAATAGTTCCCTGTCAACTCTAGCTCGCCTCAGGACTTCGGTATTGGTAACCATGTCTGTGCAGGGAACTCTGAGAATTCAGCGATGGAGCCACATTTAAAATGCTTCCAGTCTGTTCATTGAGTTAACTTTCAAGGTCCACGTTTTACATCCGTATAATAAAATAGACCACACATAGCATTTGATCAATCTCTGGCGGGTTTTCAAGTTTTCTATAAAATATTGAAAAAAAATGTACATTATAATGTAAACGCGATTATTTTATCGTTTTTTTATATTTTTTATTTATATATTATATAAATAAATATATAAATTTGTTTCACCTTGCGAGGGCATACTCCAATTTTGTTTTGAAACAATTTTTATTTAATATTTTTGGTATATACCAACTAACCATCACGCCGTCTCTCCAAAGGGGTAGGCAGAAAGAGTGGATTGCCACACATTAACCGATACGGCACTCTTTATGTTCCGGATAGTTATCTTCGACAACGTCAGCACAGACTGTTTTATCTCCCAACATGCAGAACCAACCTGCCTCTGGTGATGCCGGTGGGAAGAGCAATCAAACTGCTGAACATGATCGCTTCGGAGATCGATGTCTTTCATATTCGTGAAAGTAAGTTCAGAAGACAAATACTCTTGACTTTGGAGAGTATCTTGTATTCCCAATATCGAACCATCTCTCATGGTTTCCTGGTATTGTATATTTATTATGTTTTACCTGTTCTCAATTGATTCCTTAAACTATTATATAAAAAATGTTTGTAATGTCTTTTGGAAAAATAAACTGATTTGATTTGATTTGATCATAATATATACCTTATTACTAATAGAAACTATCCATTTTTTATTTATTATTAGTATTATTAAATCAGGAAGAAACCATGACAGTCTGCAACATTAGCGTGAATGGTGAAAATTTGGAGCAAGTAGTTGAGTTTGTGTATTTAGGTAGTATGTTTACAAGAGATGGGAGAGTGGAGAGGGATATTGAAAGAAGGGTTGGGGCAGGCAACAAAGTGAATGGTGCACTTAAAGTTGTCATCGCAAACAAAAACCTATCCAAAAAAGCTAGAATGGCAGTGCACAATGGTGTTCTTCTACCGACCCTTATGTATGGAAGCGAAGCATGGAACTGGCAAAGGAAGGATGAAAGTAGAATAAATGCAGTAGAAATGAGATCTCTTAGACGAATGTGTGGATATTCTGTGTATGATAGAGTGTCGAATGAAAATATAAGAAGTGAATGCGGTGCGAATGATGGTGTCATGAACAAAATAATGAAAGGATCATTAAGATGGTTTGGACATATGGATAGAATGAATGAAGAAAGAATGGTAAAAAAATTATATGTTAATGATGTAAATGGTACCAGAAATAGAGGAAGACCGAGGAAAACGTGGCACGATCAAATAAATCAAATATTGAACGTCGGCCATGTGAGGAGTCAGAGAAATCGACGCGCGTGCATGACACGATGTATGAATGTTGAAGAAGCGAGAGAAATATGTCAGGAAAGAAAGGTGTGGCAGTCCATGCTTTCTGCCTACCCCTTCGGGGAGACGGCGTGATGGTTAGTTAGTTAGTTTATTATTAAACCATACACAAATTAGTGAATGAATATCAATATTGTTATCCACAAAAAAATGGTACCATCACAATATTGAAGCCTTCACAGTATATAATATTTTGCGCATACTCGTATACAACGTAAAGGTCTGATATCTGAAAAATGCATGTTTTAGTATTTTGACCTTTTAATTTATCACATTCCTTAAAAAATGTCAATAGCTGCCACCAGTGGCAGCTATTGACATTTTAAAAATTAGTATGTATACGCCAGCGTAAACATACTTTTTTTTTATAATGCTTTAAAAGTCAAATTTCGAGCATATTTATTTGTAGAAACAACATTTTGTTTCCGAAAGTCCAACCAAAACGAAACTTTTAAAATATTCTGAGAACGAGTAGCTATGGTTAAACAGGGTAAAAAAACTTTCTGTTTCTGTGATTCTTGATATGGGTATCTAAAAAGAATTTGTAAATGGCTGTAACCAACGAGCTGGAATGGAGAACGTAGAACAAAGAGGACATGTTAATGGAATGGATCCGAGATGTATAGGAATGTAGGTAGCCATTGTAAACGGAGAATCGTAATCGAAATGGAGTTCCCACAGCGTGGTAAGAGGCTCGAGACTTTCACAAGAACACGTATTGATTACAATCTGCATAATGGAATAAAAGCTATTTTGATAACTTTATAACTGTAAGAGAAGGTTTGAACTTTAAAACTTAAATGTTCATTTAATTAATTTATTCAAATGAAAACGTCTGCTTGAGAAGATTTATTATACTTTTTGAGAGTGACATAATTCGCCTTTCTAAGACATGATCAAATGTCTGATGCCCTAGAAAACGATTTCTTGTTTTACCTTTAAAATCACATGAAGATAACTTAATCAAATTAAATCTGAATTAAATCAGTCCGTATTCTTTTATTTATTTTTTTTAAAAACCCAATTGGGTTATATGGATACATTTTTAGATCTTACTATTAATTATGGATTGTTTCAGATATATTTTATATGGAGTTGTAGTGAGACTCCTTATGTATTTTGGTAGTTCATTGTAAAGTTTCAGTCCATTGTTCAATATCCTCGATTGTCCTGTCTTAGTTCGTGCATTCGGTAAATGATATCTGTCACAGTTCCTGGTCCAGTGTCTGTGTATGTATAAATTTTTAGTTAATTTGTAGCTGCTGTCTGTTGTCTTTTCCATGGTCACTCTGTGTACAATTTTCAAGGTCTCAAATTTGGTCGGGTTTGATATGTCCATTTGTTTTGTTTGTCTATAAACTTGTATGTTTGGGGTAAGGTAGTTAATGTTATATGCTAATTTAATTATATAACTTTGTTGTCTTTGGAGTCTGGAGATGTCCTTTTGGTATCCTGTCCCCCAGAAGGGAATCATACATGTCAGTCGGCTTTTAACATACGCTTCGTACATCATAACTTTTCCCCTTCTTGGTATGTTATTCTGTATTTTGTATAAAAGGATGTATAGCGATGCTAACATGTCTGTTAGGTTGTCTTTGTGTTTTGTCCATTTTAGTTGTTTGTCCATTGCTAGTCTTAGGTACATTACATAGTCGAGTTCGGTTATTGCATAATTTTTTATTTTTATGCACATGTTATGTTTTTTTTGCGTGTTTCAAAGTGTATAATGTTACATTTTTTTACATTTAAGGTCAGGTAGTTGTTGCTTGTCCAATTGGTTAGTGTTTCTATATCCATGTTAATTTGTTTACAGGTCTCATTGTCGTTGTCGTTTTTGTGGAATATAGCAAGGTCGTCTGCATACATATTTTCACTGTATCTTGTTATGTCATTAATAAATTCGAATACATGTTATAATAACAATTAAATATAATTAACTCACAGAAGAAATGAAGCTTAGTATTCTGGGTCACATTTTTATGGATTCTGTACAGCCACATTTTCAAAAGGTTTTTGTGAGAATAAGAAATTGGCAATAATTTTTCCAAACAATTCCAACATAAATTATGTTGGCGTTTTAAATCCTATGAATGAAATGTTATTATTCAGGTAGGTTTCTATGGAGTTCGTAAGCATATGTCATAAAAAATATATTTTTTAATACTAAGATTGGGTTTAACTTTTACTTTATTCTAAGATTACATATTGCCTTCAAACTTTACTTGAAGAAAGAATAAAATATTCATTAAAACTGTTTTCTTGATGTTTTTTTAGAGGCTTCATTATAATATAATTTATACGATTGACATATTTAGTCTTAACTAAAAATGAGAGTCACACTCGTAGCTGTTCGTATGTATATCCAAGCTAATTGGACTTAATAAGTTGTTAAAAATAAGTTTTAAAGTATAAATAAGTGGGCAAAATAAAAATAACAATTATTGAAAATACAAGTAAAACAAATCTTCTTATCTCTTCATCTTATTGTTAAAGAAACAGAAATTTAAATTACAAGTAGGTACTCAAATAAGACTAAAAGTTTGTATTTGATATCAAATTGGATAAGATAATCAAATGAATGAAATTATTATCAAAATTCAACAATCCACTTGTAGTAAAATTATAACCATTTTAAATTTATTAACTATATCAATTTAGTCTCCATGTTGAAATGTGAAGCAAAATACTCTTGATTTGAATCTTTCAACCTTTCTTCTCACTCGACACTGTCTAAATGTATTCACTTAACAACAGCATACGTTATTTGAGATGAAAACAATGGTCTAATTTTAGGTTTAGCGGAAGGTTGTTGTACGAGTATTGTCTAACTAACTTCGAATCAAATATCTATTTTGGGAGAATAGTCAATGAATCCCCGTATCTTCCTTTCAAGCAAATACGTATCATTTGTTTGTTCACTATCAAAGGATTAGAACAGAAATAAACAGATTGAGTCAAGAGTTCACTGAGTTGTTTCTCAGTTTAAAATTAAAATAAAACGTATGCGTTTTATATATATGTCAATGTATCCGTGTATAAAGAAATTTTGATTTAAAATAGATTTTCATTATTAACAATTACTTTCTAACTAGAAATTTCAATTGACAACATTGAACAAACTAACCATCATATCGTAGCATGCTCGCTCATCGATTTTTACGACTTTGAATGTGGCATACTTTTAGTATATGATCATTTCGTCATGCCATGCTTTTCTTGGTCTTCCACAGTTTCTCTTTCCACTCACACTGCTTGTATACAACATTTCAACCATTCTTCTCTCGTCCATTCGTTCCATATGTCCAAACCATTTCAGGAATCTTTTTTTTATTTTACTTGTGATGCAATCATCTGTCTTACATTTATTCCTTATTTCGTTGTTCCGTATTCTATTACAAATCGTTTTCCCGCACATTATTTTCATACTACGTTCATCCTTCTTTTGCCAGCTCCAAGCTTCACTTCCATACACAAGGGTTGACCTTCGTGGCCGAGTGGTAAGTGCATTGACTGCCACCCCGAAGGTTCCGGGTTCGATTCCCGGCGAGGATTCACGTGAAAATAAAATAGCGATAGATGAGCTACCTATCACATGTCACGAGAATCACTATGATAGCTTTAATACCCTTTACATCGAGTTGGCTCATGCTGTCATGATGTAAACAGCGATTCAATTAAATAATAATAATAATAATAGAACTCCATTATATACTACCATATTTGCTTATTCTTCTTCTCCGGTCTCAATCTTAAGATTGGTCTGCTGTAAGGCGACGCATCTCCTTTTCCACTCCGCTCGGTCCTCGGCAATTCTCTTCAACTCCGCATAAGAGGTGCAGCCCATATCTCGGCAAATCTGGTCTAGGTATTCCTGGCGATGTCGTCTTCTGCCAATCGATCCCTCGACCATTATTATTTGCTTATTAACCATATTACTTTGGTCTTTGTACAGAGATTTTTGTGCATTTAAATTAAACCTAGAGCCACAACCATGTTTGACCTAATACAAATTTTTTAATAAACCTGACACAATGCAAATATCACGAAAATTTTAATTATTAGATACATGCATCCAAATACAGCAAAAAAACATTCATACTTGTACTGAGGCCCACAGTACATAAAACACTTTTTCTTGTTGCCCCGCGAAACGTTTAAATTCGTTAAATGTCGTCTTTTTTTATATATTTTAATATCGCGATCGTAATATAATTTCCCGCGGGAACAAAAACGATTCCTCGCTTTGCTGTTTGGTTTCTACTTAAAATGATAAACAATTTTCATATTTCATACACATTACATCTCTCTCCGTACATTGCACTTAACTTTGGCTTTATAATAAAGTGTGGAGTCATGTGTGATTTATGGCTTTTTTTGTCGCTGAAAACACATCAAGCGTGAAAATTCTGAGATTTTTTTATTTCGACGGGAAAATTATAATAAAATATACATTTATACTCGCACATTATCTCAAACGACTGTGAAAAAAGACTTAAACTTTTAAAATATAATAAGTAAATTGATCAGACACTTTTTTATTTTTTATTTTATAATCAAATTTTCAATAAAATTAAGGGCTGGACATTACAAAGGTACCAAGTATCAATAGGTTAAAAATGAGTTTTTGATCGCAATTGGTGTTTAACGTAAAGACGAATAACTATCCAAAAGTGCAAAGTGATTGAATAATATAGTGTAGTTCAAACGTCACCCTAAAGATGACATCGGTATGTAACTATTACAGTTTTTTTCTCTTTTTCTTTGTTCTATGTCCACTAAGCACCTTTATAATAACCAGGTGTAACCTCCAATTATTTAAACCTATTTATGAAGTACTACTTTGATCTATTTGACTATACTATGTGACAAACTTTATTTGACTATACTATGTGACAAACTTTATTTCGCTAATCGTATTCGTACATGCTATTTTCGTATATAATTTAAGGATGATACCATTTACCTATCAATAGAGAGAGCCAAAAGATAAAATCTCATTAAAATCAAACTTATAAATGTTTCATATACTTATAAATAACTGCCCACGCTCTCTATTTTTTCTGGGTCTTCTACTGCCCCCTGAAAGTCTCAAACGCCCACAAGGGGGCGTTATCGCCCACTTTGAGAACGTAGGTATAAGCTGTATGTATTCAGAATTTGATGTTCTGAAATCTTGTGTGTTCGTGTATACTTTTCAGTCGATGTTTCGGACATCGTTGCAGTCTCCATTTTAATAGTATATTCAATATTTTTAGAGGTCCATTAGTCAAAGCAAATTGTCATATAAATCCAAGTAAAATAGTTACCATATCTATAAGGTAAAATTATACCTGAATACATTACTCCTAATGAAAGGACTAATGTATTTGATAATGGCTTGAATAAGTTTCTGATTACTTTGCTATAGCAAATCTTAAGCCGTACTGGAATACCAGGTACGCAGCTGGAGAGACAGCCCATGACTGGGATAATTCCTTCACTTGAGTATCCAATGTGTTGCCTTCTGACCTCATACAAACTACCCTTTATAAAGCTATATATAATACTATATTTGTACAATCCTTATTTAAAAGAACAGGAGTAGCAGAGGATACAAATGCGGGATGGGAAAAAAAATGTGGAGTACAGTTTTTAGCATGTAGGACAAAGGACGAGGTTAAGGAAGCATTTCATAATATTAAATAATAATAAAAAACACTGCACAAATTATTATAATGGCCGAGAGGAAGAGGAACGATATTATTGTATATTCCTGTGGTGTATCATTATTTTTATCTTTTATATAATGTTTCTAAAATGTTCATGTATTCTATATTATACGTATTTATTCAATAAAGTACAGCGGAGTATAGAAGTAAGATGGGATAGATTAAATGTGGTCTGGCACCCCCTTGTTGTTGCTGTCTTTAAATGTAAGTCCCGGATGGACCTGGGACAGGCCAAGGGAGTGTACGAGCGAGGCTGACAAAAGGGCGCCGCTACACCCTATAACAGCCTCGGGTATGTAGGGGGAACTTCTATGTTCCTTTTGAAAAATAAAAATAAATCCTGATTTAAACTATGAATTAACAAAGAGCATCATATTAATGCTTATGGTTTTTATTTTGTAAACGTGATTGTAAAACTGGTTTTACAGAGAATTTTATTGAAATAAAATTTTAATATTAGTGACATATTTGTTTTGTCTTGCGAGGGCATTCTAAAAATAAGAAAACATTCTTAATATCATTTTCAAGTCTATTCTCAAAATAAATTTAGAATTTATACATTAAAAAGTTGTTCAAGTGGGAGTTTATTAATGAATCCATAAGATAAATGAAACATTAAGTTTTATTTTCCTTTATTTGAGCATCGTATTTCAACTTGCTAAGGTATGAAATTTCGAAGAAGCAGATTGAAATAATATTTAACTTTCTCCGTAGAATATTAATTTTCATTAGAACAACAAAAACAACAACAACAAACCATCACGCCGTTTCCCCGCAGGGGTAGGCAGAGAGAACGGACCGCCACACTACTCTATCCTGGCACACCTCTCTAGGTTCCTCCACATTCATACATCGAGTCATACACGCACGTCGATTCTTCCGGCTTCTGACATGACCAACTTTTAATATTTGATTAATTTGGTCATGCCATGTTTTCCTCGGTCTACCTCGACTCCTTACTCCATTTACATTGTTAACGTATACTTTTTTAACCATTCTTTCTTCACCCATGCGCTCCATATGTCCGAACCAACGCAGCGAACCTTTCATAATTTTGTTCATAATACCTTCTTTCGCTCTACATTCCTACCTAATATCAGCATTTGAGATTCTGTCGTACATCGTTCTACCACACATACGTCTTAGGGACCTCATCTCTACCGCATTTATTCTGCTCTCATCTTTCTTCTGCCAGTTCCATGCTTCGCTTCCATACATAAGGGTCTTTTCATTAGAACGATATGATTTTAGCTCTGTTAACAATAAATGGATACTAATCATGTAAATAAAAATATATTCAAAAGGAGAAAATTTAGTATAGCAGAACGTCATTTATCCGAAGTAATTGGGACTGGAGCCGAGGTGTTCCGGATAATCAAACAGGCGCTTAATCATTTAGCAAAATAAGGTGTAAATCATTTTTATTTTTTCCTCGGCTCATTTATTGATTATGATATTACAAATTTTACTGCAAAAACAAGTATGTATGTAGTACATGTACTAACTCTACAGTACTGGAGAAATAATCAGAGATTTTTTTTAGAAGATTTCATCGTCTTTTTTGCGCTTCTTCATCTCGCCTGTCTGGATAATTCTTCTAGTTAACTGACGTCCGAATAAACGACGTTCAACTGTATTTATATTTAAAAAAATCCCTTTTTGAATTTCATATTATACACATTAAATTTATCAAAATTAAATAGTTTTGTATGAAAATGTAATGGGATAAATAGTAAAAAAAAAACGATATGCGAATACAGTTTTTTTCTAGTATTTACTTGAAAAATTATGAATCTCCTATTTTCACTCCTCCAAGTTGATATGAATTATATCGATATTTTTATTAGTTTTATACCTTTTTCAGCAAGTACAATCATTGGAAGGTAATATCTTAAACAAACCCTTGTTACGGTAAATCAAAATGTTGCCCAACAACAACTTACGAGGAAATTCTAAGCCTAATCTGTTGTTGTGAAAAGTCTGTTTAGAAATCCTATAAATATGGAAATCCTTTATTTTTTCAACCACAGGCAGTCTCAGCTATCAATCTTTATTTTTTAAATTCTCTTCCGTAAATACATATTTGTTTCAATTTAATAAAATAGCAATCATTAGAAATCGAAACCACACGATCTTACGGTGAATATCTAACTGCGATTTTACAATGAAAAAAAAACAATTTTAAATGATTCAGCATTGTTATCCTCTCATGGTTCATTATCATCAGCCGTCTGTCATCCACTGCTAAATGTAGGCCTCTTCCAAAGCACGCCACCACCCCCTATCCATTGCCACTACCGTCTATCCATGTCATTTTCATTTATTATTTATTTTCATTTATTTATTTATTTTAAACATATCTAAAGAATTACAGTTTTTTTTTCCAATACACTAAAGATACAAGTTAGAGATACACAATAATAAGTAACACCCAATTAAATACTAAAAAGAGCGAGAAACATAAGATGCATGACAAATTAATAAAATCAACATACCATACAATTATAATAAAGATAGTACTTCCCTCAGATGAGCCAAACTATCACAAAATACGTCAAACCAGAGGTGATTCGATTAAACAAAGATATTGCTCTCCCTACCGGTATAACCATTGACAGGTTGATTCTGCATCGTGGGAGATAAAACAATCTATGGCCCCTTTGTCGAAGATAGGGACGAACAGACCTACATCACTCAGGATTTCTGAGTTGTGTATACAACCGCCTATCAGTGAAATGAACACCCAAGCGTTCTCGTATCCTCTCGAGTGACTGGTAGCCTAGCATTCCTAGCAAGAAATCAGTCAAAGAGCCACGGTTAATATTCATACTCCCTAAGATCGAGGTATCGCAGAAATTTGTCCGCATCCTCTCCACCATCAGGGAATATTGAACCTCATGCGGCGCCCAGATAATGGAACTAAATTCCAACCGACTTCTCACCAGAGAGTTATACAGCAGCTTCAGCACCTGAATATTACGAAAGATCTTGGCGCTTCTAATGACAAAACCAAGCATTTTGAGGGAATAATTACATAGTGAAGTTATGTGAAGACTAAACGACAAGCGAGCATCGAACAACACCCCTAGATCCATGGACGTCACCGCTCTTTCGATCCAGCAATCCTCTTCAGTTCGTCGGCGTCGATCCAGCAGGAAGGGAGACGTCTCTCATGGTTAGTATTTTCAAACAGGCGGAATAAAAATGTATCTGTTATCGTTTTTAATTATAAATTTAATTAATCTGAAAAAATGCAATTAATCTTAAAATGTTGCATTTTTTTTTTAATTTTTAAAACATTTTTGGTTGTTATCTCAAACATGTCTAACAATTTTATAACGCGTTTTCTTTTAATCTAGTATCGTTAAAGTTAGTTTTTTTAGTTTGCCTTTACAACCATTAAACAAAGCGCCGGAGAATAAAACAGGCATTTAAGACGATAAATTTCTTCCTAGCACGAAGTAGAACCGCCCCGATTCCCTGCTTTATGACCCCACACTTTTTGATTTACAACAACTCATTTGTCGAAAACGAGCGTCAGGAAGTCATAAACAAAGCTACTTGATGTAACAAAAAGAAACGCTTCTTTATCCTCTTCTCTTTATCCGTAACAGGTAAGTGAGGTGCCGAAATCCAAAGTAGGTTAAGAGCGTTAAAATAACTCAAATAAATCTGTAAACACGTCTGAGAACATTAGCCTCAGAATAGGCTACAAATTTGTTTGGGTTATTTTGTAAATTTGTTGATTCAATAAAGTGTTCTTTTATCGAACAAACAAGATTTTGATTATAAATTGGAGCACAATTTTAGGTTAATGATTTTTAAATTGAAGTCTCTAATCAACTCAACGTAAATATTTTCGTTTTTTCCGATAATATTATTATAACCTGTAAAAAAAAGCCCGAAAACAGACATGCTTCGAGGTATTTAAAGCTTTTACTACATATTAGTTTCAAATTTTTCAAAACTGATATTCTTTTATTCTAACTAACTAACTTACCATCACGCCGTATCCCCGGAGCGATAGGCAGTATGAATGATTCGTCATATACTCGTACTTCTCTAGCTTTCTCTTCATCCTTAAATCGTGTCATACACAAAAGTCGATTTCTTCAACTCCTTAAGTGACCGACATTTTATATTTGATTAATTTGATCGTGACACGTTTTCCTCAGCTTTCCACTAATTCTAACTCCGTCCACGTCGTTAAATATACTTACTTCGCCATTCTGTCTTCATTCATTCTTTCCGTGTGTTTTTCTTTTCTTATCCTTTTATTCTTCTTATTATTTTATTCGAGATCTTACGTTTTCTGATTTAAACTACAAAAATATGCACACGTCGTATTTTTCTTATATTTCCACAAATACTGTAATAATTATTTTAATAATAACTTCAAGAGGCTATGAAGAAAAATAATTAAAAATGTATATTTAAATCATCCAAATCTTTTATTCAAAATTACATACATTTATATTAGTTTTTTTTAAATGCATACTATAATATATTAGGTATCCTACTTTCGTAAAATAACAATAGATTAATAAATTTAAACAAAAAAACACGATAATCCATTGTTTTGGTGGAAGCACTTTGATATTTGAACATTATTAACTGTTTAAAAAAACAGTTAAAAAAAACATTTTCAACACACTAAAAAAAATGTTTTTTGAATGCACATTTCCAAAAAGGAGTAACCAGTAATAGTTTTAATAACACATTGCTACATTTGTGTGTTGATAAAATAGTTATAAGCTATGCGAAAATAGAATTTATAAATTATTTTATTGAAAGAAAATTTGTGTTAGCCAAATTATGTAGCCAACAAATTTTAGTTCTACTATACCAATAATACCAATAATTTAACTTCTTATTTTTTTCATCTTATATTAGATAATTGATTTATTCTTGAGCGGATGTCATCTTCTTGGAAAGTGGAATATCAGATATCGTTCCATCTCTTTTAAGGTCTCACTGGCCGGCGCTCTTCCATTTGATAGGAGATATATTTTGGGTCACCAAATATGGAATTCTTGCATCACCCATCCTATCTAAGTACAGCCGTCTTTTCCTGCCCCATCTCACAATGTTTTCCGTCTGACAAGTATATCTATTATTTCAGAGTTTCTACCCTTGAACTTGAGAGTCCTCACTACTATAGTTCGCAGTACTCTCATATCAGACTTCCGGAAAAGGCTTTTAGTCCTAACTTTGTCAGCTCTAGGTTCTATAACAAATGTCATAATAGGCCTGACACTGATTTTGTAGATTCAGACCTTATTATCTATGGGTATGTGCTTAAACTTTAATTTATAAATGTATATAATTAACTTTGGAGCAGTCCATTATTTTGCCCAAAACACTACGACACTTATTGACTATTAAAATTTATAACACTGTTATGATATCAAAACATTTATTATTCAATTAGTGTGTAGCAATAAGAAAACTAAATTGATTGTAACACTTGATGATATAAATTATTGAAACTAAATTATATTTTTTTAATAATTTACCTCAATTAATAAAAAATAATAAAGACAAGGAAGATACGTTTTCTCAATCGGGAATTTATAAACTGAAATGTAATGATTGCTCATATTTGTATATAGATAAAACAAGGCGTTATTTTAAATTAAGAATAAAAGAGCACATAAGTTGTCTCTCTAATAATAATTTTTCTGAATTAGCTAACCACCTCATGATCATATTCAGATCATTAATTTAATAAAGATAATGACGTTGAAATTTTGCATGTTAATAATAGAAATATAACTTTGAGCAATCTCAAAATTTTAGAAATTAAAAAAGCAATTAAAAATAAAAATAAATTTATTAATAATCAAATAAATTTAATGTCAAGTCTAATATTTGATTTATTTCGTTTGTTGTATCCTAAACCCCAATAAGAACTTTAAATTATTATTTTAAATCGAATCGTAATAATTGTTATAACAAAAGCATAAACGTTCCAAAATAAATCTTTATAACATCTGTTAGATCATATAAACAATTTTTTAATTGTTTAAATATGTATCTTTATAATATGTATTACTGAAGAAGGACTGGCTGTCCGAAACTTTTCTGTGTAATTTAATGTTTAATAATTTACAAAGTATATAAAAAAAGAGGAATAAAGCATCTACAACACAAAATATGGCGAACATAGAAGAAAGATAATAACTTATTGAGCTTCTAGTTTAAGAATCATTGAATCTTAATTTATATTATTTTATTCTCGAATTATTAGGCTGTTAGTAACGTCACACTTCATAACAATTGTTTACCGACTCTATACATAAGGTGGAACTAAAAATTCTTATATAATACATATTTTGTTTGATTTTACTTAGGTTTATATTGCTTTGACAATTTTCAGCAGCTCGCTTACATTTTTTGGGATGGCAGAAGATGGCAGCGAGCTGCCGAAATCGGTCGAAGCCGTGAATCTTAATGAAATTAAACAAAATATTGTTTACAATTTATTATAAAGGATTTTTTTTTATTATTCACAATGAACTTAACTAACTAAAAAATATCAAATAACAACATAAATATTTTGAATACATTTTAACTAACACACTTTTTATTCCTGACATATTTCTCTCGCTTCCTCAACATTTATACATCGTGTCATGCACGCACGTCGATTTCTCTGACTCCTCACACGGCCGACATTCAATATTTGATTTTTTTTATCGTGCCACGTTTTCCTCGGTTTTCCTCTATTTCTGGTTCCATTTACATCGTTAACATATAATTTTTTATGATTCTTTCTTTATTCATTCTTTCCATATGTCCAAACCATCTTAATGATCCTTTCATTATTTTGCTCATAACACCATCATTAGCACCGCACTCACTTCTTATATTTTCATTCGACACTCTATCATACACAGAGTATCCACAGATTCGTCTAAGAGGTCTCATTTCTACTGATTTATTCTACTTTCATCCTTATTTTGCCATTTCCATGCTTCGCTTCCATACATAAGTGTCAGTAGAAGAACACCATTGTGCACTGCCATTCTAATTTTTTTGGATAGGTTTTTGTTTGCGATGACAACTTTAAGTGCACCATTCACTTTGTTGCTTGCCCCAACCCTTCTTTTAATATACATTTTACGCATTACTATTGTCATTATAACGACTTTATAAATTGAAATACACGATTTTTCAGAAAGCACTTAAAGTTTACTTCATTCTATTGTTAAGAAACAAAAAATGTATGTAAACTATCAAATAAACTCGGAATGTTCAACATAATTCTAGAAATTATTTTTTTCCAGGTACCAATATTCTCCAAACAATATGTATTTATGGAATCAATTTACTATAAAACATGTTCATAGCATTACCTTTTTTGTTTCCAATATGTGGATTTGAGAGGACGGTCAAACTTAAAGGGATTTAAAAAGAACTAAAAACAAATGGTAACCTTTTGTATTTCGAATTTTAAACGAACATGTCCGTTTAGTAAATTCGATATAAAAGCTTACAAATTATAAAATATATCAGTTTAAGAGTGTGTTTTTTACTGTTTTTCAACACCTACTTTTGCTACCTTTATCAATAACTATTTAAATTTCTTATTCTTCTTTTTCTACCTCGGCAGCATACTAACGCTATCTCTTGACCCAGATGTAAATATAAAATGCAGAATTGAGGCAGCAAGAGCTACGTTTAATAAAATGAAATCACTATTCTGCAATGATAACGTAAACTTGAAACTCCGCCAGAGAATGATTAAATGCTATTTGTGGTCTGTTTTATTGTACGGATGTAAAACGTGAACCTTGAAAGTTAACATAATGAACAGACTGGAAGCATTTGAAATGTGGCTCCATCGCCGAATTCTCAGAGTTCCCTGGACAGAAATGGTTACCAATACCAAAGTCCTGAGGCGAGCTAACAAGGAATTGTTATCAACTATCAAGGTTCGAAAGATCTCACATCTGGGTCATGTACTGCGTGGGAAAAAGTATCACATTCTCCAATTGATATTGTAGGGGAAAATTAAGGGACACTGAGGGCCAGGGAGGAGACAAATGTCCTGGCTGCGAAACGTGAGGGAGTGGACCGGCATCCAAAGTGTGGAGGAGCTGTTCCGAGCGGCGCAGGACAGGGACAGGTTTGCCGAGGTGAACGCCAACGTTGGGGGGACCCGACAGGGCACTTGAAGAAGAAGAATGTTCTTCTTTTTCAGCTTTTTTCTCTAATGTTGGATTTTGGTATATTCCTTTGTACTGTAATCATCCCTCTTTTATCCCTTCCGCATCCAAGTCTTTCCAGCTATTCGGGCAATGTCATCAGTCCATCTTTTAGGGGGCCTCCCTCCACTCCTGTTCCTTGTCCAGTGTATTATTGTCCATTTGAGTATTTTGGGTGCTTATCTGGTATTGCCTTCTTTAGCTATATGTCCAGCCTATTGCCACTTCAGTTTAGCTGTACGATCCAAGCTGGCGGCATCCTCGGTTGGACGTCTAATTTCTTTATTCCTTATTTTATCTCGAAAACTCACGCCAAGTATTTGACTCTCCGTGGATTGTTGCGTGCATTTTAATTTTAGGACATTTTTTAGATGCTAAATTCTTAACAACATTGTTTGCATTTTTTTTTAATAAAATGATTTATTTGTACGTTTTAATAATAATATATTTAATATGAATTCCAAGAAAATAATAACAGTTGAACGAGAACGTTATTAAAATTTTAGAACACTTTTTTTTTTTAATTTTACATCATTTAACAGCAATATTAAAAACTGAATTAAATATTTTATAACCATTTTCGAGTGAGATAATTTTTATTTTACGAATATATTTGCGTGGGTTGATCAGAAGTACCCTCTCAAGTCAGTACCTGTAAATATATTCTCTGTTTGCGTACATACTAAATTGGATTTTTTGATTTCAATTAAATGGAAGTGAAGCTTAGAACTGGCAAAAGAAGTTTAAAAGTAGGATAAATGCCGTCGAAATGAGATCACTGGGAAAAATTAACGGGAAAACCATGTACGATAGAATACCGAACGACGAAATAATGAAGGAATATGTTGCAGATAATTGCATTACAAGTAAATATAATAAATTATATGAAACTAATGAATGAGAGAAAAATATTTTAAAAAATGTTGAAAACATAGCATGAACAAATTAATTAATTACTAAAATGTTATGATGTTTGAATGTAGACGAAACCCGGATAGCTATCATATAGATCAGAAAGTGCAGTGTGGCGGTCCATCCTCTCTGTCTACCCTCTCTAATATCTATACTAAAACGTCATAAACATGTATCCAAAATTGGACGAGTTAAGAATCTTAAGTGAAATATACTAGAATTTGTTACCATACTTAAGAATTTACGATAATTTGGCGCCCGTGAGTAACGATTCTTGTGTATAATGTCTAACCACTTAATCCAAACGGAGTCGTTATGAAATAAAAACAAATAGTTTGCACGTAGAATTGAAAACAAATATGAAACACTCGCTTTGTGGAAGATATTTTAAATGGATAAAATTAAATAATAAACCTTATTTAACCGCTGAATGGCAAATATTAATATAATCGAAATATCGCTTGTAACCAAGTTTGATCGGGGCAAAATAAGAACTGAATTAATATTATACTGAATCCAACAGTTTGTATATTGCAATGATGCAGCTTGGATACAAGCGAATTTAGTCACAATTATAATTACCATTACATGAATAAAAAAACAGCGTGCTTCTCTTATGTGTTATTGTGTATTTCTAAATTTAATATAAAGTTTAATTGTATCTCAATAGAGACGAAGACGCAAACTGAATATGGATGATCAAGGTGTTTACAGGACTTATGACCTGTCATTGGTTGGGTTAAGTGCACGCTTTATGTAATAATTGAAACTGACACGTGAAGATAGGTTTTGGATTTTGAAGTATATATACATCTTCCAAAAATTTGTCATGCATGATCATAACAAAGGTGGAATGGGGTATGTTGTAATTACATAAAGCGTGCGCTTAACCCAACCAATGACAGGTCATAAGTCCTGTAAACACCTTGATCATCCATATTCAG
>JAHDVF020000677.1:275000-283346 GCA_022606425.2 Lepidostoma basale
ATAAGTGAATTTTCATAAGCAATAGGGGTGGTAGGTGAACCATTTATTATTGGATCGAAGCTGAGAATTCGCATTTCGTTTATTGAGAATTTAAGGGTAGCAATAAAATCTACACATAGACTACACCTACGCTTTAGTGCCATTTAGGGATCTGAACCACTCCCACCATCGCATTTGGCACATCCGTTGAAGAGAAAACGAAAGTTCATATTTTGCCATATTAGATCAGCGGTTCATTTATTTGTAAGACAATTTAATCCTTTGACTTATTTTTCGACACGATTTGTCTGTATATCAGTTCTACATATTGTATTACAAATATAAAACTGTTTACGAAGCACAGCTATTTTGTTTAATACACACTCTACGATTCACTTGAAAAATTCAATTTTCAGCCAGTCTGAGTGGTTCGTTATGATAAATTCTCCAGTTTTCTAATATTTCTGAAAAATATGCATCCATTTCAATTAATAACAAGAATTATTTTAATTAATTGAAGTAGAACTTTTAATAAAGAAAATATTTATAACTTTCAACAGTTTATTTGATGCGTAGAGAATATTTTTAGAGCCCTTGTAACGTTCCATTATTATTTTCTTGCTTGTTTGGAAAATCATTAGTCTGTTTTTGAATTTTTTTTATAAGGATTAATTGTATCTCAATAGAGACGAATATGTAATTTTTTTTTTTGGGAACAGAATATGGTGGCCGAGGCGCTTACAGAACTTATGACCTGTTATTGGTTGTGTTGAGCGATCGCTTTATGTTTAACAACATTCCCCATTCCGCCTTTCTTATGACCACCACGTCTGACAAATTTTTTAAACGTGTGTATATGCTAGAATCCCACGCTTATCTTTACATTTTTAAGTTCACTTTACACCAGCGTCATCTATTAGGATTATGAATTATTTACAGGTATTCGTAATTATTTTTACAAAACATTTTATGTGTTTAAAAATATGGAATATTTTTAGTCTATAAAAACTATTTTTATAAAAATATTGTTAATTGGGAGTTAACCTTAAAAAATATTGAATACATTTGTATGATACATTCACGTATGTATGAAGAGGCTCAGCATTTTAACAGCCTCAAGTCTAAGAATAAACTGGCAGAAGAATTGAATATTCACCTCTTAGCACCAAATAGAACTTTTCATGCGTGTAAAAAGCTTCCGGAGTATAATTTACTCAGCAGGTGTACCAAACTTTTGATACCTAGCATTTTACTATAATAAGACAGGTAGTCACATACGGCTCTGAAACATGGCAGCTAACGCAGAGAGAAGAAATCATTCTAGCAATTTTTGAAAGGAAGATCCCGTGGAAAATTTTTGGACCCACGCTGAAGTACGGGACTTAAAGAATTAAAAAATATTGAGCTAGAAGTACTTATTAACCAGGAAACCAGTGGTGAGATTTTGTATGTCTCTACACCTACAGTGAGCTGGCCAAATAGAACGAATCCCAGAGGATAGAGCACCGAAAGCTATCTCCAGATGGGTGCCGCGCGAAAGGAGACCTAGAAAAAGATGGGCGGATTGCATGGAAGAATACAAGGAGAATTTTTAAAGATCTGAAGAGTGGAGAGAGTTGACTAATGCAGGAGCCAGTGGAGGACTATTTTGGAGGAAGCCAAGTCCTACACCGGTATGTAGTGCCGAGAAGGAAAAGAATAAGATATTTAGAGAAGTTTAGAAGTGTTAAGTTGTACATGTCCAATTGAAAAACAAGCGACACATTACAGTGTGTATGAATAATTTCATGTTGAAATGACAAATTCTTGGTGATAACTTTAGATGATAAACTACGAAGCTGGTGTGGGTCGCTCCAGTTCATTTCTGCATTGCAGAAGTTGAGCTTGCTTAGACATTCAACTGAACTAGATAAACTTTCTCGCGATTTGAATTATTATTCAACTCTATGTTCAACTTTGTTTTTGTGTATTAGATGTTTAATATTGCAATTTTACAATTCATGTCTTACTTGACCCTTATGTATGGAAGCGAAGCATGGAACTGGCAAAAGAAGGATGGAAGTAGAAAAAATGCAGTAGAAATGAGATCTCTTAGGCGAATGTGTGGATACTCTGTGTATGATAGAGTGTCGAATGAAAATATAAAAAGTGAATGCGGTGCGAATGATGGTGTCATGAACAAAATAATGAAAGAATGAATGAAGAAAGAATGGTAAAAAAAAATATATGTTAATGATGTAAATGGAACCAGAAATAGAGGAAGACCGAGGAAAACGTGGCACGATCAAATAAATCAACTATTGAATGTCGGCCATGTGAGGAGTCAGAGAAATCGACGCGCGTGCATGACACGATGTATGAATGTTGAGGAAGTCCTTCGGCGAGACGGCGTGATGGTTATTTAGTTAGTTAGTTATGTCTTACTTGATTTTAATATGTTGGATTAAAAGTTAATGTAATAGTACTTTTTAAATAATTTAGACACCTTATTACAATAGACACATTTTTTAATAACATGTCAGGGCCAGCATAAGCCAACACCGCCTAAAAAGGCAAGGAATAATGTATTATATACGTTATAACTTCTTCATCTTCTTCTTTTTCCTTGCTGTAGACCTATGTGGTCTGTTCTCTAGAGGGTTGCAACTCCTGTGAGGTGGATTACCAGCTATCCTACCATATTTTAGAAGGTCTTCCACAAGGAAGAGTCACGTGAGGCTAATTGATCCCGCGAATAGGGGAGTCTAATGGTGTCCATTATTTGTACATGGCCGTACCAGTCCCATTTACTTGTGTATTTCATATTATATTACACCTAGCCTCATATATATATATAGCAGTATATAGCATATATATATATATATATATATATATATATATATATATATTATATATAGCAATTATTATTATTGACATATTATTATTATTACATATTATTATTACACATTACATACATTATTACACATATTATTACATTACACATACATACATATGACATACATACACATACATACATACATTGCCACATTACATTACACATTACATTGACATATTGCCATTGGCCACACACATTGACATTACACATTACACATTATTGTTGTTACATACATACACACATTATTATGCCATTACGCTACATATACATTGGCCACATACATTAGCTGGCCATTGACATTACCACACACACATTACCATGATATTACAATATATATATATAGCATATATATATATATATATATATATATATGTATATATATATATATATATATATATATATATATATATATATATATATATATATATATATATATATTAGGGTGTCCCTTATATGGGCAAAATTTTTTTTTTTGGATTATTGAAACGCATACCCCCTAATTATGTTTAATAGTCTACTAGTTACCCAAATACAGAATTTCAACTTCCTACGTTAATTCTAACCCGTGCCGACTTGCCCTCAAAGTTTTAGAAAATAGGTGATTTAAGTGTCTCTTAAATGTAGTTGTAGATGATCACATAAAACCACTATGTTAGATAAATATTGATGAAAACACATATTTATATAATGTTCTTCTTGTAATCATCAAAAAAGATCCAAATTTATATTTATTTACTTGGATATTTTCTCTTCAAAATCTATTTTTTTACAGTCTGGGTAAATTTTTCTATGTTCTTGCACACAACATAATATGAACTGCTTATATTCTTCATCTGCGGTAGTCAAACCATAAAAGTCTGTCATAAGATTAACAGCTCTTTCAGCTGTGTCATTTACTGCTTTTAAGCTAGTAACCTTCTTTTTAACTTCCACAAACGCCGCGTTGTCTTTCTATGAAGATACAATTTCTTTAAGGAAATTACTATCATGTTTTAGTTGTGAAAATAAATCTTTTCTCTTTACAGAAACAAAATCACTCAAAGATTTCCATAAAACAAGATAACAAATACTTGTAGTACCTATAAATAAAACAAATTAGTTATAAATTAAATACCAGATTAAACACAACTTACATACCATATAGAGAGCCAGACATCTGTTCCTTCGATGGAACATATCTCTTTCCCGATTCACCAAAACATTATTTTTGTAAGTTTTCTACAATGTTTCCTTTGGTTTGCTCATCAACGTTGTCATCAAAAATTAAAAGGATGGCTATTTGCTCCGACAAGTACCACAAATGTTCACTGAACTCGTTTAAAGCCGCTTTGGAAATCGTCAACTTCTTCGTAATATTTTAAGGTTTTTAAAAAACAATAATCTTCATTTGGAACTTTTATCGCCAAACTACATTCAAGCCAGGGCTTTACATAAACTGACACAATAAATAAACAAACATCTGTTAAAGCTTGTTGGTCCTTAGCGCACATTTTAAACTGGGACTGCAGCAAACGTATTTTTAAGGAGTAAATAGCTCTTGCCATCCATCGTGCTTGATGCATTGGGCCAGCAGGTCTGTTTATTTTATTTTCATTGCCTCCACCCAGAAAAACAATAGCATGCTCAATATGAGTTCCCTATAATCATCTCGTACAATCGATTTTGCGATTCAAACGCACTTTTGAGCATCAGTTCTTATATATGATGGCGGCCAGCAAAGAATAACAAACCTCCTTCTAGTTTTTGCACACAAGCTCCGTTCAAGTATCCTGTATAAATATGATGCTTTCGTATCATAGCACATTCAAGAGCATCGGCGTGTGCGGTATCGAATAAATTATCTAATTCAAGTTGAAAGTTCTCTTCGCGGCGCCTATGTAAGCCCTGAATCTTCTTGCTATTTTTTGCAGTTCTCGTCAGACCTGATAAAGATCCAGTAACTTCTTAACATAATTACGAACAGCTCTGCTAGGTATTCTAGCCTTTTTTCAGAATATATTGGACTGCAGAATGACAAGATTTGCGCTTTCATTAACAGTCAAATTAACTTCACGTATTTTGAAAAATAGAATTGCGAGAACTTGAAGATTAGATAGTTGTTTGCACCTGTTATTTGATGATTTACTTCACCAACCAAGAAAATACTTTTTTAATTGCTTCTTAGTTCTACTGACATCTTTGAAATATAAAACAATCCATGGTTCTTACCCGATAAGCCGAAACTAAATGCTAATAACAACGACAACGCGCCGCTCCTGTGACGCAATTTGTATGGGACATCTTTGCGCGCAAGTCGGCACGGGTTACACTGTTCCGAATAAGGTAAAAATTTGGTTTTGGGTGTTTTAGGCCCAAATGAATAAAACAATAGCCTATGCATTGTAAAATTAAAACTTTGAAAAATAAGGGACACCCTAATATATATATATATATATATATATATATATATATATATATATATATATATATATATATATATATATATATATATATATATATATATATATATATATATATATATATATATATATATATATATATATATATATATATATATATATATATATATATATATATATATATATATATATATATATATATCTTATTTTGGTGTCTCTTGGTGTTTTTTCACCAGTGTCGATTTAACAGTGTCTTGCCTGCTATCATCCTCAGTGTCTTCATCTTGGAAGTCTTCAAACATATGTAACTAATACGAGTATAATTAAAAATTGATTATTTTTGGTATAAAATTAAATTTCATTATTTAGTCTTACTATTTTATAACTGAATTATGTTATGGTATATAAAGCAATTTTAGTAAAAAGGTGTTTTCATGTAGACATCTTAACCTGAATAAATGAAGCTTTTGATGTTCATATAACAAAATATCGTGTAGCATTTTAGCCCAGAAATGTTTAAGTTGTTTCTTGGCATGTCAAGTGATATGTTTTGTGAAATATTGGGTAATTTATTCGTTGGTTGAATCGAATGGCTTCTAATATTGATATATTTCGTGACGGCGTATGGCATTTACGATGCAGATGCTTTATTTTCTAAAAGAAACATCTTGCCCTATGTGAATTATCCTACTTTGTTACACCGTACACGAGAAAGACTTTTGTAATTTAGAAAACTCATATTTTTATTGACTTTTTACATTTTTAAAATGATAATTGTTAATAATTTCAGATAGAGCAATAACATTTTATACAATCACGTTTGTGATAAGATAGAATGGTGCCGGCTTGTAATGATCCTGACTAAACACCAACAAATTATATATATATATTAGTATTCACATATAAAATAAAATATATTTTAGTAACCAATAAAATGATTATATTTATTGTATTATAATACAAATGAAACTTTTTTTTAAACTATGATGGCATTTCATGTTTTTGTATGTTATTTATTCATGTTTTAAATACTCACTGTTATACATAAAAGTATTGTTACTCAGATTCGTATAAACGCCTACTATATTAGAAAATGGCAAAGTGCTTCATTATTTATAAGTTATGAAGAAAAGAAAAACCAAAAGTTGGATTCATAGATAAGAAAAGTAAGTAATAATTGTTTATCCATAGGTACATCGCACTTTATGTATTTCTTTAAAAATATCAATTATCTTTAAAAAAAATTTTATTTTCAATGTCTTCATTATAAACTAACAAAATACTTTATGAAATCAAGATAAAAAAAAAACAATATGAGCCCGGTTTGTTATATTGAACTATCATTTTATCAATTTAAAACTTTAATTGGAAATTATCTAATTATAATTTTTTTTTTCAGGTTGATAAAACAAACTTTAATTTACGTACGCCATTAAGTTTAAAAAAAAAGTCAAAGGCAAAACAAAGCTTATTAATCACTTTGTAATTTTGAATTTGCTTATGTTATTAAGAAATACTGAAATACGCAGAAGGTCGACAGTAACAGATGTCGTCGAAAGGGTAGTTACGTTTAAATGGTCATTTGCGGGACATGCTGCCAGATAGGTAGACGGTAGGTGGACCAGAAGGGTGGTGGAGTGGAGGTCCCGCAAAAATAAAAGAAACAGAGGGAGACCTCCACACGTTGTTTCGATGACATTCGAAGAATTGCTGGCGATTGGATGCGAAAGGAATACGTGGAGGTAAAGTATGGTGGAGGTCTATGTCCAGTAGTGGACAACAACGGCTGTTTAAGTCAGTAAGTAAGTAAGTTATGTTTGCTTCCAACGATCGTACCCTTTTAACCATAACTATGACACACCATGAAATTAAACCGAATAATTATGTATGTAATGTTGTTCTAATAGAAGTTTAACCATGCAACTTATATTAAGCAGATTTTCTATGAAAATATTTAAGAGCAGTTTGAACAAAATGATTATTAGTATTACAAAAACACGCGTATATCTTAATTACATTTTCTTTTAATGAATCATTTAAAATTATTTTCACGTCACAAACAAAACCTATTTCATGAAAGAATTATGTTTACTTCCTCGCAATTCAGCTGGCTGACTTCCATATAATATCAACTCTTTATAGGTTCATACACTTTATTTTTTTTTTCTGATTAAGTCGAACTTAAGAATTATATGTAAAAAAAAAAATCTTAACTTAATAAAATGTGTTTGGTGGGGTCTATAAATCAACAGTTGACAAAGCTCCAATATGGTAGGGTAGCGTAAATAAAAACTTGGACAAGATTTTTAAGTCATTGATCATGTACAGCCCCGATTAATTTTGAATTAAGAATTATTTTGTATGATTTTATTGTTTGAATTTTCATACTGATAACTGATGAACATTATCTGAAACATATATGTATGTGAATAGTGAAATCAAGTGTTCTAAAAATACAGAAAATTATTAATTATTTTTTTTAATAACTTTTGTTAATATCAACTCTTTCGTATTTAAAAGTTGTATTAATAATACTCGTATGTTCGTATAACCTGTTTGAAATAATGAGCAATTCTGGAAAGATAACGTCCAGCCATCCCTCCTTCTCTTCGGCAACCTTCCTGGTAGGCTCTTGCTGCTAGGGCCATTTTTATTTTTATCATTTTTTTTTTTAAACCCAATTGGGTTATATGGATACATTTTTAGATCTTACTATTAATTATGTATTATTTCAGATATTTTTTATATTGAGTTGTATTGAGATTCCTTGGGTCTTTTGGTAGTTCATTGTAAAGTTTCAGTCCATTGTTCAATATCCTTGATTATCCTGTCTTAGTTCGTGCAATCGGTATGTGATATCTGTCACAATTCCTGGTCCAGTGTCTGTGTATGTCTGAATTTTTAGTTAATTTGTAGGTACTGTCTGTTGTCTTTTCCATGGTTTTAATTTTTGCAATTCTTGTATCCTTCATGCGGTCCACATGATCCCTTCAAAAGCACTTGTGCTTCTTCCCCACCTCACAATATCTTCAACAGCACAGCCTTATCGTCTAATTTCTGATCCGATCTCTAAGGGGTTCTGCGATGAAACGT